>JAAAKG020009603.1:0-21119 GCA_010014905.2 Druon quercuslanigerum
GATAGAGGGTCCCTGTACCAAGAGTTTCTGCTGAATATGGTTACAAAAAATTAATAGGCAGTCGCGGACAATTATCCAGGGGCGGTCCCGAAGGAAATTTTCTGAACACATTTTATGAGATATTTACAGATATCCTAAATGATAGGATCGTTCGGGCAATCGGACCTGTGTGGCAAGAAACGTATGAACAACCCGGCTCAAAGAAAGGTGTAGCAGGATGTCCGAAAAATCTGCTTTTCTCTAGATGTGGCTGCAATATGCAGCATCCTACCAGCGTGACCTACCAATGGCCTGGAGTGATTACCGGAAAACTTTCGATTCAACCTCCCATAAACTTATCATCTGTTTCTTTTCTGTCTTTTTGTCTTCTTTCTGTTTTCTTTTGGAAAGCTTAAAGGTCCATCCGCAAATCGTGAGGTGCATAGAGAAATTGATGTAGGTCATTCTCCCATGAATTTGATAACTAGATAGCATGTGTCCTAGATGCTCGGGGTGTACATGGCACGCCCTGCAGCAATCATCGGGAATGTCTTGGCTCAAAATGTGGCGAAGAGATGTTAATGCGAAAACGACACCATCTTGACATGCTAAAATAAGAAACCCTCCGTGTCCGACTTCAATCCAGGTGATTTAAGGAAAGCAAAAGTTCGCTCGCACGATATTGACTGATCCTCCACATTTCTGTGGAAGATGCTGTGCATCCTCTTATCGAGGACGTGTCCCCGGAAATTTTTCTCTTGTGCTTTCTGAATCCGGGCTTTCAGGAGTGAGTACTCGAGATAGATAAGATTTGATGCATTCTGCTCACCCCTGATACTGAAGTTAAGTCCGAGTCTCTTCTATTTGCTACTCTATGTGCTGTACCCAAAATCATCCTTTTGTGAAGACATTCAATATTCCGCGACCACCTTGACGGCGTGAGATATAGAGTCCCGGAACAGAAGACTTAAGATGCATGCTTTTGTTATGTGCATAACCTTTCGTGTCCCGACATCAAGGGATCTGGGCTCGTTCTTCGTCCATTCGACCACTCCAAATTAATAGAGTACTACCGAAACGGCAAGCATGTTCGTTGCAGATACTTTGTTCCTCGCTGACAGTTCGGAAGACCAAACTTGCCGGATGAGACGTTTATGCCTACTTCGGAGAGTATCCTTTATAGTTGTCACATCCTGAATGCGGCTCTGTGGCACGCCCAGGTACGTATAAGTCTCTCCAGCGCAAAGGTGTCGTATAGCGCTTCTATCGACGAACTCAGGGTCTTCAGAGGTGCCACTAAGTTTTCCTTGTTAGTTGTCACACGATTTTTTCCAGATGAGATAGTAAATCTGATTTTTTAAAGTGGCATCAATCTCTGTATGCACCTCACGATTTGCGGATGGAACTTTAAACTTTCCAAAAGACCGATGATAAGTTTATGGGAGATCGAATCGAAACCTTTCCGGTAATCAATCCAGGCCATCGATAGGTCACGCTGGTAGGATGCTGCACCTTTGCAGACACATCTATCCATAAGCAGGTTCTCGCGACATCCAGCTACTCCTTTCTTTGAGCCACGTTGTCCATACATTTCTTGCCCCACAGGTCCAATTGCCCGAACAATCCTATCATTAAGGATAGCTGTAAATATCTTATACAGTGTTTTCCGACAAGAGATTGGTCTGTCATTATTTGGGTCAGCTCAGTTGCCCATTTTTGGCAGAATTACTGTACGCTTCTTCTGAAACTTCCACTGAAATTCTTCCACTAGATGGTATTGATACCATCTGGTCCTGGCGCGGTATAGTCCTTCATACCTTTCAATACTTTTGTCACTTCCTCGGTAGTGATGGTTGTCATTTATGTTCTCTGAATTTTCGGCAAGTCTATGTTGCACTTCGTAGACTTCTCTGCAAAAGATTCCGAACTCCTCTGGTTTGGGCGGGTGGTCGATAGCAACTCGAGGGTCTTGGAAGAGTCGAGATGGGTCAGAGAGAAACTTTTGGTTTTCTCTGACATACCTCTCTTTCCGCTCTAGACTTCTCTTAGCGTCAGATAGTATCCGTATTCTCTCAACAAATGCTGCCTGATGGTTAGCAGCTTTGACTTGTTAAGTGTGTGATAACGGATCCGGGGTTCGCGCGCGAACTTTCGATCACACACTAAATCCGGGAATCGTACTGTCTTGCCCAGCCTATCTTTATGGCGTCTTGATGCTTCGGAACTGTCCCCGAAGCTCTTCATCCATTTCAGCCAGATCTTTAGGCTTGAGAGAAACCTGGGTGTTGATGTTTCTCCAGGTCATGAAGCATCGCTCGTTCTCTATCGGATGCCTGCCCACGGCTCTTCTTGTCACCTCTCTTTCTCTGGTGCCGGCTTTTCCTGGCTCTGGTAGAGTAGGCGCTCCCCTTACACAGCCCCTTTTTGGAGTTTTTCTCATGGTTTCGTAGACGTTGATGCGAAAAGTGTGATAACTCTGGGTGTTTCTCGCACCACAGAGCATGCAGTCGTGCTATGTAATTCTCTCGTTCAGGTGTTACACTCGCATCGTAGCATTCTCGCAAGTCTTGATTTTGTCGCTCCGTTCACCTAATAGCCCCAATATTCTGCCGATCCATTGCATTGACTCAATCTTCATTGGCTCCCCCAGCTCTAGAGTGGTCGGCATTGTTGGCCAATCCATTGTCGGGAGCCCTGCGCGTTCTATTGCTTTGAACCGCACTTACTACAACTATATATATATATCGAAGATGTAAAAAATCCCTGAAAACTTTATCGAAATAATGATGTTTTCCAATTTAAACCAATTTGCAAGCAGTCTCGAATTTTCAATTTGTAATTCACTGAAACTTAAATTGCACGTTAAAATTTTGAAATAAATATCACTAATTTTCATGGACTAAGATGTGAGTTTGAGATTTAGAATGTTTATTTCTTGAAATCGCAAAAACAATTCTAAAATTTGAGTTTATAATTTGAAAAAAAAAATTACAAATTTAAAATGGTTCCATAGAGTGCAAAATTGTCAGTATCATTTTAGGGAACTTCTTTAAAACACACTTTTTGTTCAATTTTTGTTCGTTTAATGTATTAAAACAAAATATTTAAAATGCGCATATCCACAAGTATTTTGCGTCAAAAAGAAAGAATGTAACGTACTAAAAGTTGTTTACTATACTACGCATTTTTCTATGCTATAGCATTTGATCTAATTTCCTTAGTTTAAAACCAAAAATATTCCAAATTCGTACTCTCTAATCCTAAAGAAATAAAGTTCTTATCATTCAATTTAATACGGTTCGCAAAAACTGTATGCGACTTTATGTAGTTTTGTGCCTTCTATTGCGATTTGAATACCAGGTGAATAAATATTAATCCATAATAACACAAAAGAAAAATCAGTATACTGCATCCCTGATAATAGGTTTGGTGCAGAAAATTACAAAGCGTTATTGATAATGTGAAACTGCATGGCCCTTGGCACGTGACACAGATTAAAAGTTCTCCCTCTCGATTTTTCAAGCACCCGCGCGATGACTTAGCCATTATTGGGATTTAAGCGATCCAATATGTCTGCAAGATCAGTGGTTGTGTGGAATGATCGAGGGCAAAAGAGCCAGGTACCCAAATGGGTTGTCGAAGCAAAAGTGGACATTGTGGTCTATCTGAGGAACGCTTCCGGTTTTGTCATCCTTTTTACCTTCTGCCCGCTTTCCCACCCGATTCTTAGGGGTGGATGGATCTCTCGGTCGCTTCACCCCGTCAAAGATGTCCATATTCCTGTCGCCTTTTTTCGTCCGAAAAAGGACACACTCATGCTACCTCCCAAGAAAGTGAGGTGGCAGGCAGGAAGATTTATAGGAGAGTGGTTTGTAATAAAATACCAGCTACCTTGTGCCATTCGTGCACAAATGATTTTTAAATCCACTATTACCAAGCTTCCAAAACGTCTTCTCGATTCTCGACGGCTCAACCTTCATATGCTCGTTCACGTTTATTCCCGTACTTGGAATACTCGGTGATCCGACATAATATGTGCTCGACCAGGTCTATTCCTTTGCTTCGAGGTTATCCCGAACGTCTGCGTTATCACATTCCAATATTTCGCTATAAATTTCAGTCAGAAATATGAAATCTCGACGAAAGGATCGAATACAAACGTGTACATACGATTCAATGAAAACCGCAGTACTATTGTGAGGGCATCTGGGTTTAAATGTAGAGGGATAATGTTGGTATGATTCTCTAAGATTAGTTTCATTTTGATGGCATGCGTTCTTATAAAAAAAAAAAACATTTTTTCTGTTTTATTATTCCATCAGAGTGCAGATAAATCCGGTGCTACCAATACTGCACTTTTCTGTAATTGAGTTCTCACGGAATGCCTCATTTACGAACAATTATGGACAGTTGGTATGGAATTAAATGAAATGAGTATTTTATTTGAAATTTTTCTGAAACTTAAAAATTAACATCTCTGTTAAAATTAAGATATTACTGTTATTAAAATTGATATATAATTATTATTCAAATTAATAAATTTTTACCTAACGGGGGTGAGACCTGGGTAAAAGTAATTAATTTACGTGCGGTAAAATTATCATTGGTCAGCAGCCTTTAACTAATTTCGTTCAAGCGCACAAAATATATTTTTATTATTATTGTAATGAAACCGCGTAAATGTTGATAATATATAGATTAGTATATAGAGAGAAATGGAGATTCAGCTTGACTAAATGTTAAAAGTGGGTGTTAAGCTTGACTCCAAGAACGGGTCACAACATTCTCTTTATCCATAGAATATTCAGATAAAAAAATGTTCAAGAACATTTCAAGAACATTTCGAGAACATTCTAGTATATAGTAAAAGAAGACAATTATAATAAAAGTTTGAATTATATCATCATTTTAGAAACAAATCACGTTTAATATATTTCAAAGACATTTAAGAAAACTCGAAGCTTTTAAAGATTATTTCAGAAGAATCCAGATTTTTCAAAAATATTCCAAATTAATAATAAACAAAAATAAAACAAAATAATATGATTTTTGAAATGATTTTTGCTTCTTTTATGAATTAATTGAAATGTTTTGAAAATCTATCAAAGCCTTTAAAATTCTGTTAGCTTCCTCGAAGTACTCTGAATTGTATACATGTGAATTCGTCTAAATTCTTTCAATTCCTTGGATTCGTGAAACTTCTAGAATTCTGAGGAATTTAGAAGATTCCATGGAAGCTAAAGAATTTAAAAGCATTTGATAGAGTATTACATTTTTTAAATGCAATAAAAAATTTTTAATCCTTCGAAAGTCCATTAAATTACTGAATTCAAGGAATTCAGGAGATTTCAAGGATTATAGAAAATGTAAGGAATTTACGGAAAGTAGAAGAATTGAAGGAATCCAGAGGATTTGGAGAATTCAAGGAGTTTCAGAAATTCATAACACTTAAGGAGTTCAGGGAATTCAGGGATTAAGAGAATGTCAAGGATTTTCTGAGCATTTAGGCAATTGAACGAATTCAAGGAATTTAAAAAAGTCAAATTATTCCGAGAATTCATGGTACTCAGAGAATTAAAAAAAAATTCAGTACAACTTTTTATCAATTCAAACTTTAAAGGCTCAAAACTTGAAAATGGTCGGGCGCTACCCCCACTCCTGCACTTTCCCCTACTCGCCCGAAATTCGGATCAGGCTTTCGCAGTAATGCTGCACGAAGATGAAAGGAATTTACATTTTTACCTCTAAACAAGGCATTAATGCCAGTGCGGTACTATTGAGAAAGGGCTTTCCAAATTTGTGCGCGCTTGGTAGCGTTGCTTACTAAGTGCAATTATTTTAATTAGGATGCCTGTGAATAAACATTTCTCCATTTTTAGAGTCTCCAAGTCTTTGAAAGTGGCAATTTCAATTCGTCATTCAGACCTTGTTCACAATTCAAGACTTTAAGATGGGATTCATACAATTGTATAAATTTTTTAATTTGAAAATGTTCAATATCAATTGTTATTTCAGAAATTGTGGACATTTTATTTTAAAATTACACCCAACCATTTCCTACATTTTGATATATGAGTTTAATTCAAGATATAGTTTACTTTTAAACGATTTCATTTTACAAAAATTTAATGTTGAAAGTTTCTGGCTAACAACTGATCAACAAGATAAAAAAGCTTTAAATGTAGAGTTTTGAAAGATTTAAACAGGGGGGAGACAAAAAACTTTTATAATGTTTAAAGTCATTATGAATTTTTTTTAATGAAAAAAAATAAAGAAGTTTAGCAAGTAAAATTTTAAATATATTTATTTCAAAAATATTTGTTTCCAATTATTAATTGAAGTTTTTCGTACAATTTCAAAGATTTAAAATTATTCCCAAAGAATTTCATATGTTGTAAATTAAACATTATTCACTTCTGCATATATGCATTTCTAAACTTTAAATAATAAAACGAACCAATCAAAAAACACGGAAAAACAAAAGTATCTCTGCAAATCAACTTTATGCTGCAAACGGTAGGTGCGAACACATGTATATTATCATTATTATTAACATTCGAGAACCGTCAAGAAAATTCAAAAATTTCCAGAGAATTTAAGGTTTAAATCAAAAGTCCCTAATATTTCAGAACTTTCAAGAAAATTCCGGAATATATAAGAACTTTTCAGGACAATTTAAGATATTGACAATCCTGAAATACATTGTAATTATTCGCCATTATATGGAAATAAAAGAGATTATTGAAAGCAAAAAATTTTTCTACAATGTTTGTGTGGTTTAATCACCAGTTGAAATATTGCAAAATACATGCGATATTATTCATTAAAGGTCAACTGGGCTAGTTAAGTGCAATGCTAACAAGATAATATAATCTTGTAAAAAAAATGTTAACGGGTCTGTTCTTAAAATCATTTTTAGAGTTTTTTTAATACTGGGGTGGAATTTACCTTTTGCGAGCTATAAGAAATAGGTTGGGAGACGACCCTGCAGAAAATAATAATCAATTAAAAATACCAATGTATTTAAAATAATGCATTGAATTTAATTAAGAACTAAGACACTATGTGTTAATAAATGAAAATTATAATTAATATTTTAGTTCATATTTGTGCTTTTTATTAATTTCATTTTACTGTAGATTTATTATCTACTCTATGGTAGTCTCCCTTATATAAAGTTCCGACTCACCCCCGAGGATCATTTGGCCCTATCTACCCATATTACTAAAATAATAGATATATTGAATTACTATTATTGAAATGAAATTGGAATAGTATCTACTTTAGCATGAAAACATTTTCTTTGAATAATAGATTTTGAAATAAGTGAAGAAGGCAATAGGGAAGGGGAATGGGTTAGTAGAAAGTAAGGGGGGTAAACGTGACCTGTTGAGCCTGTAACCATTACCGGATGAAAGAGCAACCCCTTTTCGCCACCTGCATGATTCTGCCCCTCCCCCAACACCCCATGTTCGTCTGCCAGAACAGCTAGAGCGGGTGGAGAACAGGGAATGAGAGTCGATACCACCGCGATACGGCACGCCACTCGCTAATCCGATTCCATTGTTGACATACTTTGCGCTCCCAAGATTAAACCTGGCTTTACGCGAGTCACGAAAATGCCCAGCCGTGAAAAGAACACATTGAAATTACCGAATCAAGATCAACTCAAAAGCGGAACTTTCTTTCTTTCTCCCCTTGGAACTCATCTAGTAACACTCGCAACATGTATCTAAAAATCTCTCCTTTTCTATATATAGGTACTCTTTTTTTTATAAAATCAAATAATTCAAAATCTGCAGTTTCGGGTTATCCACAAAACTCAATTTTCAAAATTCCCTAATTTTTCTCAGATTAATTTCTTATTTTCCCTGACCATTAATTTTTAATGTTTTAATGTAGAACGTGCATTGATAATGTGACTAATATACTTTTAAATTTAAAAGAATCCAAATTAAATAGAATTTTTTTAAATCCAGGAAGTATTATTGATTTCAGTAAAATAGGAGCGAATACTGAATTCAAGTGAATTTAGAGAGATGTAAGGAAAATGAAAAGAATTATATGTAATTCATCAAAACTAAAGATGAAATTTAAAAAAATTCAAGTAAATTCAAGATAATAAAGATGAATAAAGCAAAAAACGAATCTTTTTTTAAATCCTTTGAGTTTAGAAAAATTGTGTGAATTTAAATACATTCAAATGAATTCCAAAGAATTCAAAAATTTTAAGGAATTTAGGTCATATCATTAAGCTTGCAGGGTGAATTTCAAATAACTCTCTAAATACATTGGAAAATTTATTAAAATCATTTTTATAAATAATTAATAATACATATATGTTATTAAATAAAATTATAGGATCTTCTGAACTCCTTAAAATTTTTAAAAATGCTATAAAACCTTTAAAATTATAAGAAATCCTTTAAATTACTGAAAATTACTGAAGATATTAAGAAAACTATTGGTATCACTTCAAATGATTGAAATCAATTACAAAATTCCTTTAAATCTTTTAAAATATCCTAAAATTCTTTTAAAATTCTGGTGATACCTTGAAAAAATTAAAGTATTAAAAACCTTAGGCAATCCCTTAATTCTTGTGAGTAAATTATTTTAAACCCACAAAAATATTATTAAATCTCGTAAAGTCTCTTGGAATCATTTCAAATATCTTAAAACCTTATCAGTTCTATAAAATCGTTCCATATCTTCCGAAATTCTTTAAAATCTGATAAACGTTTTTTTAAATCCTTTCAAATCATTAAAATACTTAGGAATTCCTTGAAAAATTTTGTATCGTTTAAAGATTTTTAGGACTCTTCTAAAACACTCTTAAATATTTTAAATCTTTTGAAATCTCTTGAAACTTTGTAATGCTCATTAAAATTCATTAAAAGTTTTAGAAATAAACTAAAATCTTTTAAACCTTTCAGAATACCTTAAAATTATTAAAATATATTAAAAAATCCTTAGAATATTTTTAAATACCTTAAGAAAGCTCAAACGAATTCAAGAAAATCCAAAAATAGGTACAAACCTAAATTCAATAATGGTTAAACTATTGAGTTCATTTATTGAGAAAAGCGACATAAGTAGTATCTTTAATTTTTAAATTAAGTGACTAAAACGTGATTTACGAAGTAAATAAATGGTGGCAGCACTGGTTATTCTTGACAGTTATTTAAAGTGCTTTTTATAGAAGCTCCATGACTTTTGTAATTTTTTTCAATATCCCTGTGCTGAAATTCCTTGAATTTTTCCTGATTTCCAGGTTTTCCCTGACCTGCAGCCATGCTGAGTTTAAAATTTTTCCCTCTTAGTTCTATGAACATATTTCAAGTAATTGCATCTATTTGTTGTAAGTATCTGTTTGTTTTAACTTCCTCATTTGTGAGTAGGGTATTAAAGGGTATACTTAAAAAAGGAATTTCTTGTAAAATAAACTTTATCTTTTCTAAGGTGGTAAGACGTAAAAAAGAGCTTCTGAAACTAAAATATTTAGGGATGGTTAGTGCGGTTGTCAGTTTACGAGCAGCTATTACTCAAGTTTACAACACCTAAAATGGTTCCTCCTTTTCTGCGTTTTACGAAATACAAAAAGGAGAACAAAGCATTTTTTCCAAGCATTTTGTGAAGGGTTTCTAATTAGTAAAAGGGTTATTTCAGTCAAGGCTCAGTTTCAAATTCCACAGTGAGCGATGGTCGTGTGGGCTAAGACATAAATAAGCTTGAAACCCACTCCGTCTGCACGCGGGTTCGAATCCCGCCTCGCACTTTGGAAGAGCCTTGGCAGTCCACGCGGTGAACAACTAACTAGCTAGAATATTATTTATCTCTGGTGAGTCATAACGCCACGCTTTACCTCTGGAGAAAAAGGTTCTATAAGAACCGTTGCACAAGGCAAATTTTAAACTCTTAGACTTATGGCTGCGGAGATACATTAGAAACTTCCATTTCATGTGAAAAATTATAAGACAATGCACGAACTTCCTTTCCCTAATTCTGTAAAGTAAATCATTTCTCCTAAGAGGAACATGTAATTTTGAGAGCTTCCACACATGCCTTTCAATTAAGATTTTTTAAAGACAACGGCTCCACCTGCAGTTCTGGTTCAGTCCGTATACAGCTCCAAATCGCTACATCTGTTCGTATACAGCTCTAAGTAATTTTTTTCAATTTGAAGTTTTTATGTTGTCATGAATTTTTGCGCCGTTTGTTAAATATTATGCAAATAATAATCACATAACATAGCATTCAATTAGACTAATCGACATTTGTCATCATTTCCACTTCATCGAATTGCCATGTGACAGAAATTTAATTTGTCCTACATTCCATTCAGCCTAAAATAAAGGACGAGAAATTAACATTGAAAAATCCTGATTGGCTGATTTTGAATTTCGCGCCTTTATTTTGGGCCGCGTGAGCTGTAGGACAAATGAAATTTCTTTGATATGGCAATTCGATGAAATGGGAAGTATGACAATATACGGAAAAAAAATAATTATGTCAAATGATACTTGAAATAAATGTAAAATATCGCAAGTAGAAATGCATGCAACTAAATATTAGGTTATGTAAAAATTGGGAAATATGTCAGTTATGTTAAATACAAACTCGGAAAATCTGAAATTATTTCATTAAATTAAAGTTAGGAATAATAAATATTACGAGGAATAGAAATTCGAAAATAGTGCTAAATGGGGAATCGGCATAATATGAATGATGATAACTGTTATTCAGAACAAATAGAGGTTACGTCACCTGAAAAGTCGAAAAAATAAAAATGATGCGGATTTGGATCAAGTCAAGAAGAAGCAAAGGTGATTTTCGTAAGAGACATTTTTATATGTTAAGGAAGCAACAGGCGGCAGTAACTGCACTGTCATTAGAAACTCAAGTACCTCAGAGTCCCTAACTTCTTTCACACTCCATGGATCCTCGTCTCCTCATTCCTGGGGCTTATTCTTCCACCTCATTTTATTTGTCCCCTTCATCCCTTTCTTTTTCTCACATTCTTCACAACCTGCCACGTTAATCCAGCAACCCTCTATGCTACTTCTACACCCGAGATTCCCATCAAATGCAGAACTTTCGTTACTGAACGGCAACTTTGACTCTCAAGTACTTAAGCAAACGCCGCCTTCACGTTCGACTTGAATGGCGAATAACTATGTTCCTTGGCTAAGCATCTCATCCACACAATCTGATCGACTCGCTAGTTTACTCGCTCGTTAAAAATTAGTATTCGTCGTTCAACTCTAAATTAAATTGGGGTAAGAGTTTAAATGCTTTTATAAAAACTTTCAAAGCTTTCATGTTCAACTTAGAACGTCTACAAACTTTGTCGTCTTACATTTATATCTTTCAATATTTTATATATAAACACGATCATTTATGTTGACTATTATTGAAAGGCATTCAAACTGACAGCACAAATCGTTCATAATTACAAAGAATACAGTTTCTCAAAAATTTTAAGATTTAACATAGCCAATTTTGAAAGCTTTTTGTTTATAGTTATGCAAATTTAAATTTTGTTTCATTTAGAGGAAATTAACTAGTTTGATATAAAATTTAGAAACACAATTTGAACAAGTCAAATTATACAAAACAAAGTTCTGTTTGAAAAATAATTACGAAAACAGACTTTAAATGGGGTTATGTTTCTAAAAAACATTGTACTAGGTTCATTAGAGAGAAATATAACAAAGGAAAAAAGAGGGTAAAATAGGGAAGAGACCATCAAAATCCGCCTCACTCTTTTTTCCTTTCTTTTTCTCAGTCTTCTTTATACTACACTTTGGGACCAACATCATATTTCAAAATTTCCTATACAAAATTTTTAACTGCAGCAGTAAGCCATAGACTTTGGATATCATTATCTAGAGTTCGGATCTAATTGTCGTTCTCAAAGTGCCGGTTTCTTGGCCAACTCTCAAAAGATTAAACTGAAAGGAGTTAAAATACAAAACCCTTGAAATTAAAAACATTTTAAATCCTTGCTATTCAGATCTTCCCATTTTACAATCTTTGAAACAGAAATGCATATAAAATTAGAAATGTCATTTTAGGAATCTTAAATTGTTGGCCTTCTAAGTTATACACCACCCACCCCAATAAGAAATATTTTAAGTTCGACTTAAAACCGAAAGCATCAGAAAATGTTCATTCTTGGGAATTCAGACACTGAAAATTTAAGGGCATCCATCGTTGTATTTGTAATAGGGAAGCTTGAAATACTAATTGGTACTTTTATGATTTTTCCTAATTTTCGAGTACATGGTTTGAAAACTTATGCAAAACCTTATTTCTGGTCTAAGAGTTTCATATCAGCCGGGGGAGACAAACAAATTTGTATTTTTACACCAAATAAAAAAAACTTTTTTCAACAACCAACTTTTCTCAGTTTTTCGACTTTTCATCGGAATAATAATCACTTTTCACTTAATTGTATTGTTTATTAAATTCTTATCTAGAGAAGGTATTAGATTTGTGTAAAATTTGAGCGCCCCCCCCCCCCGCCGGTTTCTGTCAAATGTCCCCTGAATCCGAAAAACAGGTTTTTACGAATGTGTCTGTGTGACTGTAGATTTTTAGTTTATTAGGCACGATCACTTTTGAAAGAATTGACAGATTGGATTGGCATTTGGTATACTCTTTTAGTGTCCTTAAATAAAGGCCAAGTTCTTTAGCCAGTCATTTTGGATAAAAATTCAAAAAGTGAGCACATTTTGAACATTTTTGAGACCACTTTTATTCAAGATTCAAAAATTTTCTGTACAATTATTTATAGTACTCTAAAAGACAAGCAATTTCTCCTTATGACTTTTTTTTTATAAAAACAAAATTACCAGAGTTATAGCATCTTCAAAATCCAAAAAAAAAAAGAAACAAAAATTAACATTTTCAGCCAAACAACGCACGATACGAAAAAAAGTCACGACAAGAAAAATCATTTTTTTACACACCCTACAAAATTGTCATAACGGCTTTTTGAATTTTTCTAGAAAATCGAAAACTCAAATTTTGACAGCATAAAAAAATAATGGAAAATCAAAATTTAAATTGTACACTTAAACTATGCAAAATAGGTGAAAAGTTGTGTAGGCAAAACCTGTGCATTTTAAAAAGGTCTACAAATTTGTTATGAAACACTTTTTGATAGGATGCGTAGTTTTTGTTTTAATTGTAAAAAACGTCATTAAAAGTAAAAAAAATCTACCCGATACGTGGACACATTCTCAACTATAACTTTTCTCTTGCAGTGTCTTTTTCGTCCCGCATAAAATAGTAACCAGCTATGACTCGGTTTAAACTAATAATCCCCTCACCCGCTGAGGCTAGGAATATAATTTAGAAGTTAGAAAAAGGTAAGTCTGATGTATAGACCGTATGTGTAACGTTTAAATCGTAAAAATAAAATTATCAATGAGCGAATTCAGTTTTTGAAAACCGCCAGAAAATGCAATAAAATTTTTATTAGCAAATTTTTTAATTAATTAATTGTAATAATATACATTTATAGAAATGATATACAATTTGAGGGACAAATTCGAATGCGAAGCACGAGATACGTGATGAGAATGTGTTCGTTAGAGCCGAAGGAGCTTTAACAAAAGAGAATTCACTATCACTAAATTACTGTTCTTTATGTTTTGACATTAGGTTTTTAAAAAATCTGTGGGAATATACAACGACCAAGCGCGGAGCGCAAGGGAAATATATTATCGAGCGCAAAGCGCGAGAATCAACAGTCGCGCGCTCTAGGCGTGCTCAAATTTGTCAAAGTTGTTTTTTTTTCATTATTTTTTTTTTACTCGAATGAAAGAAGTACGAATTTCAATTGTTTTAATGCATTTTACTAATTGTTGGTTAATATGAAATATTAGAATAGCTCGAAAAATAACCAATATTTTTTTAACGATTCGGTTTTTCGGCGGCATTTTAATCACTGCATACTTACTTTTATATTTTATTTACCAAAACATTCTTATGTTTCTGAAAAAACAGAAAGAAGCCCAACAGTTTTTTATATATTATAATTATAAAATAGTTTTAAAAATATTGTAATTTTTTGGGGTGAAAATATGAAACTTTTCGGATCTCCCCTGAATGATCTTTTTTTTTTTTTATTTAAAAGAAGATTTTTCAAAAGGTGTCAAACCATTTACTTTAAGATTCGGAGGTCATCAAAGTAAAAAATTAAGGTCCGTCAAGCTAGCACCTCCACAAGGAAAATTTACATTTTTCAATAGACCATAATTAACGGCTCTTTTGCCGATATTTTTAAGCGCAAATTAAAAATGTACGGGTCCACTAGTTTTTTCAATAAATTAGTTTTTAAGCATGGGGTGCTCACTGGGCGTCAACCTAGCACCTCCAACACATAAAAATGTTTTAAAAAGGAAAACAACTACGCCATATTTTACGGCTTTTTACGGCGATTTAATGTCCTAAATTCCAATTTTCCAAAAACAAACATTCACGGTTTTTTCCCTTTTAAAATATTTTTCATGCGTCAGAGGTGCAGACTTGACGCCCAATGAGCAACCCATACATACAAATTTATTTTTTGAAAAATGTAAGGGTTGCTTTGTGATATTGATTGCTGGTGTTTTGTAAAGCCGTAAAATCAAGAAGAATATTTGTTGAAAAAAGCAGGTTTTATATTTGAGGGTTGGTTTTGACCGTAAAGGTTTGTTTTTGAAAAATTGAAATTTAATACATTAAAGATCCGTAAAAAAGCCGTAAAATATGGCGTAGTTGTTTTTCCTTTTAAATATTGTTTATGTGTTGGAGGTGCTAGCTTGACGCCCAGTGAGCACCCCATGCCTAAAAATTCATTTTTTGGAAAAACTAGTGGAGCCGTAAATTTTTAATTTGCGCCTAAAAATAATCCTAAAAGCCGTAAATTATGGTGTATTGAAAAATGTCAATTTTCTTTGTGGAGGTGCTAGCTTGACGGACCTGGATAAATTCTCGAACTTTTTACGGTATAACTGAAATCCATAAATTAAAAGGCTTTGTAGTATGATCGCCTTCTAATATACAGGTAAATGCATTACAGGCCTATCAAGGTACTTTTTAATGTTTTAATCCCAAAATGCCAAATTTTGCACAAAAGAAACTGGGGTTTCTATTAGAACCTATTTAAGTTTCAAAGGAGCTGCAACAAACTGAACCTTTCTTGCTAAAAAGGAACCCAAAATAAAAAATGGTTGATAAAAGAACCCAAAGTATGAATTCAAACCATTCTAATAGAGCCTTTTTGTCACTTCTGCCTTAATTCACTTCAAAGATTAATACAAGCAAATAAAATTGTAGACATTACTCATTCTTGAAAGAAAGATAGTGCACATGAAATGTGCCGGTATTCAAGGGGGTTTACTTTAAATTATATAATATACACTTTCAATAGTACGTTACTATACATTTTTTCAGGGAGTCAGGTATTTCTATCATTAAATTTAATTTATTTTAAAAAGAATAAAATCATTTGTTTATTTATATGATTTTCCATAGTAAATTAATAAGTTTAGATATTGTAGTTTGAAAATACACTGCACCTATAATTACTATAACTGATTGTAAGTATCACCAAAGCTTTTATTACAGTGTAAGTTCTAAAGAATGCCAAGTTTTACTTGAGCCGCAACATTACTGAACTTAACTCAACAAATTAAATATAAAGTAATCAAAAACTATAAATGATACAGCCAGTTATTGGAAGACGGGAATCGTAAAAAAGGAACTTGGAAAAAAATGAACGTGTCGGTAATTACAGATCCCCAGTTAGATGGAGAAAAAAAATAGAAAGTGAAGAATAGTTGGAAGGAAGAAAAGAAAACGAGAAAGAGTCATGGAACGATCGGGATCATGTGCTGGAAAGGGAACAACACAAAAGAGAAATTAAATGAGAGAAATGAGACGGCGATAAACGACCGGGACGCGGTTTCGATATTAATTATCGCCAATAATGAGTTATTTTCTATTTGGTTTGGCGCGCCACACTACCCCGTTACTGCATTCAATGAGCTCCTCTCCATTCAGGGCAGGGCCACAATGAGAGTCGTAAACGTCGACGTTCGAACGTAAATGCGTATTTGACGTCATACGCACGTTGTTGTCGACTATCCAAGCAGTTTTGCCGTTTCGAATTTTTCATTTTCTCGCCGTGACCGTTGGTAAGAACGTGCGTGTGACGTCAAATACGCATATACGTTCGAACGTAGACAATTATGACTTTCATTGTGGACCGACCCTCAGACTAGAAGCGGGGAAAAAAGTTGTGTTTTGATTAATAGATACATATTTACTACTATATAGTTAACCAGTTTTTCTTCCTTGCTCTCGACTACAAAACAGTTCTTGTGTTATATTCGCTCACAAAGGTAAAACTTCTATTTGAAAATTTAAATTACACAAATATAATATTAAATATTTCAAAGGAATATAATAAAACATGATAAAATAATTGTAAAAGTAGTTATAACATTCTAAAGTTAAAATTCTGCCGAACATCTTCTGGTTTAGAAAAGAAAACTATTAGTCCCACGCTATCATTCAACAAAACCTCTAATTTCCACTACATTCTGGCATAAAATTTCAAGTCTCAACATTTTGTTTTTCTGATTTCAGAATAAATGTAATGTATCCCTAGAGTTTAAAGCATAAGATCAATACAGTTGCTCTAAGAGATTTCGATAATGATTCTACTTGTCGAAGTATAAAAAGGAATCAGCGAATAATGACAAGATAGAAAGGGATATTAAAGTAACGTGTGTGTGAGTTTAAGGCCTCGTAAAATCTAAACGATTGGACTGGGATCTAGTATTGGCGAGTTGGATTTAAATGGCCAGTCGTTAAATCGGTTTCTCGTTAACTAAATACAGTTGAAATGGCATATCTACTACTGTTCAACGTATCTATGTACAATATAATGTGGAAAAGTAATCTCGATTTTTTATGTTATGTTACTCTTAAAGCTTATATAAAAACACTCATCGAGATTCTTAAGCTATTCTAAAATATGAAGAAAAATCTTTTTTTCTCAGCCGCTCTCAAAAATAAAAGCGATAATATAGATACAACAAATTGCATACACTTTATTTTAATATTTCCAATTTATAATTGATTAAAAAGTTCTAAGTCTTAGTTTCCTTTTTAAAGTCTTTTGAATGGCAGAGGGAAAATCTTTTTCCTTTCATTTGACTTCTCGAAGTTCTTTTCCCTTCTATGATTCGACATATCTGTGTCTTCTTCATTCAATTTTGCTCATACATAGCCATTCGATCCGAGAAGCCAGTTACATTACCACCCTTAACCGGATTTTGCTTGGGCTCCAGATTCGCTCTTCTTTTCCAGTCCTCGTAACATTCTTCAAACCTTTCCAACATTTCCAATCGCATCGAAACTTACAAGCTCGTTCCTATTCTGTATATTTTAAATTTAGACAAGACACACAAAACCCCTTTTTATATTTGTAATATATTTATAAATTACATTTATTGTAATTTATTCATTATAAGCAATTGTCAGGCTACATTCAAGAATTGTATTCCTATTACGGACACTTACTGACATCTAGAGCATTAGACTCCAAAACTGATTTTTGCTAGCTTTAACTCAAACCCTCCAATCATTAGAGGGTTTGAGTGAATGCTTACAAAAATTATTCTTCACATATCAATATGCATTAAAAAATTAGAAAATCTTTGAACTACTATAAAATCCCCTGAAATTACATAAAATCTGAACTTTCCTAAAATCCTAGTAAATTTATTAAAATTCCTTAAGAGCTTTTAAAATCCCTTCAAATCGTTTTAAATATACTAAAAGCTTACAATAGGTTCTATAAAAGCGTTCCGTATTCTCCGAAATTCAAGAGAATCTTTAAAACACTAAGAAAATTCTTTAAATCCCGTAAAATCATTCAACTCTTTGGATACTCATTGAAAATTTTAAAATCGTTTGAAAAAGCCTTGGACGTTTTAGAAATACCCTACAATCCTTTAAATTCTTTGGAAAACCTTAAAATTCCTGAAATATATTAAGAGTTCCGTGGAATAATTTAAAATACTCTAAAATATTCCAAATTCTTTCGCATCCCTTGAAATTATTAAAACGATGAAACTTGTTCAAAACATTTGAAGATTCCTTGCAATTTTTTTAAATACCCTCAGACCTTTAGAATCCAGCAAGAAAGGAGCGAAAGGGAACTGAAGACGACAGTAAGGGGAGGCGGATTAGGAAAAATGAGAGGATAGAAATGATGAGTGGGTATTATGCTAAAGGACGGGGAGTAGGGTAGGGGACATTTGAACGATTTGATTAACGTCTTAATAGACTACAAACCCTTTTTTGACTAATTTTTAGACCTCCAACTTAATGTTTCTCCTTGAAAACTAATTTCTATGAGAAACCTAGAGAACTATAAACAAGAACAGTTCCGCTTCGTTACGACTTATAAAAACTGGCGTAACTATTCTCTGAAAGTGTAGCTATCTCAAGGATATTTAAACCTGGCTTCTCGTTCGTATCTTGTGCTTTAGAGCTGCTAGCAGTAATAATAGGCACACCTGAGCACACCAAATGCCTGTACTAACCCGGCCTTTGCCGTGGTGTACGCACTATAAACCCAGAAACGACGGAAGTCACAGTAATCAAGCCCCCCCCCCCCCTTACACTCTTCGTAAGTAATCCACCTTGCAAGCAACTATCTACCTTGCAATTTTACCCTCAAGGCATCGGACTCCGCCCTTTGACCTATCACGCTTAATTAAGTGGATCGCAGATAATGCTTTAATACTTGGTTATCGCACGCCCACTGCACTTCTAAATTGATAATGATGTAGTTGAAAATAACTTGAAACCTTTATGAGACCGCACCACTCTCTCTCTCTCTCTCTCTCTCTCTCTCTCTCTCTCTCTCTCTCTCTCTCTCTTGTGCTATATTAATTTCTGTTTATATTACGCAGCAGCAAAATTTTCATGAGAACGTGCTGTCAAGGAGTTTTGAGTATGTGCGTTTTCAAGGGCCGAGACGTGAGATTGGCCCTCAGCTAGAAAACACGAGACAGATTCTAATTTCAAATTTCAACCACGTAGACTTAAATAGGAGTAGCTCTCGGTTCAAGCGACAATCAGCACGAACATACCATGCAACTTGAGATATAACTACAGCGAGAGCGAAATAAATAATTAGAAAGATTAATATATAAGCGGGTATTCAAGTATTTTTAGGGTTACGCCCGATTTTTAATAGTATTAAATCGTTAGAAAAAATGGAATTTTATTGTTTTACCTCCTAAAAAACATTATAAGCCCAATAAAATCGAAGGCTGTAAAATTCGGAGAAACTTAAGAATGCAATTTTTCAAATATCTATGATTCAATTGAAACGTCTTGAAACTGAATATATTTTGATGAGAATTTTTTCAGTGTCTCACAGTTCGAAATGTTTTCAATTTTAGTTTTATGAAGATTTAACTTTGGAAAGTCAATTTAAATTTTAAGTCTTCAAATTTCAACGTTCCCCTGAATATAATCACGCTGCAATTTTTAACTCTTTTTATTTAAGCGATACGGAATTGCTATGCCTTTAATTCTGAAAGTTCTCCAAAATTCAAAAGGTCTAAAAACATCTTAAAAACATATAGTGTATAAACAAAAACATAAACATAGTGGATAAATTCTAAAATCATAAATCTTCTAAGCATTCGAATTTTAAGTTTCTAATTAAGGGGATTAGATTGAAAACTTATTCGAATGATTGAGAAATAAAAATTGTATTCTTTTTTATTAATTTATTACTCTTGCGAACATCTTAATCCGCATTATTCTTTATTTGCATAATTTCATTCACATTTAATTTGTTAAAAATGTGTATACATTAATCGATTTTGATTTTTTCCATGAATATATTTCACGTTTCTTTCATTTTATTTCAGACTCCTAAACGAAAGGAAACTTTTCTGTTGAAAATACTTTGGGCAGTAATTTATTACTAAGCACAAAATAGAATCTGAAAGTGTGTATAAAAAATATATGTTTATCTCTGGATGTGAAGTTAACTAATCTTTATTCGAATTCACGACAGACTTCTTGCTTCAAGATTTGGCATACAGTAATTAATGGGCACTGAAAAACTACTGAAATCCCACTCATATTTTAAATGAATCAAATAACTTTAGACTAAACAAAAAAAATTGTTCTCTCCAAAATTAAACTCTCGAATAATAAAAATTCTGAGAAATTAATTAAAGTAAAAATCCAGTAATTAGCAGTTTAGTAAGTAATTATAACATAAGGGGACATAATTTCACTGATTTTGCAGTCAAAATACACACTCTTAACATTTTTTTTAAATTCAGATAAAAAATGTTACTTGTGGCTAAACATTCACGATTATAAAAAACTTATTTATCTTTTAACTATTGGTTTATCGTTCTATAATATAATTTAAATAGAAGCTCTTGAATTTAATGATTTAACCCGTAATGTCTCGAAATTTGAGAGGAAAAAACATTAGATTCAATCTTATCAACATTGTATCCACCCAAATACGTTCATGTTGAGAAGTTCTAGTTCTAGATTCCTGATGCACTAGACGTTTAGCTTGTTGATGACGGTGATAGTTAAGTTAGTTTTCATTCCAAAAATAAAAAATCTAAAAAAAATAGCTTTTTATGATTCAGTCCGAATAATATAACTGTTAATGTAATTTCAAATAAAGAGCATTACATTTAACGAAAATATGTAAATTCAGATCAAAAAAGTACAGTGAACCTCGGATATAGGGCCCCCGGAGTTAGGCCTTCCGAGAATTGTCGCAAATGCCGCTGGTAGAAGTAAAATGTGCTGCGAATAAAAAAACTAGACTGTTTACATCCGGAGTGGACCTCTGTCCAGCAAATTAGGTCCCAGTTCAGCTCCTAAACTGGCCCTCACTCCAGGGTTCACTGTATTTTAACCATGTTTTTTCGAGATTTATTTTACCTTACTACACGGAGAAAAATGGATGTTTAAATGTAGATGTTTAAAGGGTAAGATTGTCCTACCTAACATGCAGATATTCATGCCAAATATCTACTATCTTTTTGAGATGTTAGGCGTAAAAATATTTGTATGTTAAA
>JAAAKG020009614.1:0-21119 GCA_010014905.2 Druon quercuslanigerum
AATATGTAATTTTAGGAACGAAATCGTCCGTAGATTTTTTTATTTGTGCATTAAAAGTGTCCATGCACTCTAGCCTTCAACATGTAGTGGTTGGTTTTTTCAAATTAAACATGGCGGCATCCAATTTGTCGGCTTAAATTCAAATTTTTTTATTTTTAAGGTACTTTTTCCTGCAATAACAATTTTTGTTCAATTTTAATAAACATAAGTGCAAGATGGTTTTTTGGGTCGCTGATTGTGAATCTGCTATCACATTTTTAAAATGCAAGATGGCGGATCCAGTATGGCTGCCAAAAATTTCAAAAAATTGTTCAATTTTCATGTAAATTCGTATAGATGGGTTTTTGGGTCGCTGATTACGAATCTGCCATCAGATGTTCAAAATTCAAGATGGCCGATCTGATATGGCTGCCAAAACTTTCGGAAATGTTTCAATTTTCATAACAAATTTTATTCATGAAAATTGAACCATTTTTTGAAATTTTTGGCAGCCATATTAGATCCACCATCTTGAATTTCAAACATCTGATAAGAGAATCGTAATCAGCGATCCGTAAAACCATCTTATACGGATTTTCATGAAAATTGAACCCTTTTTCACATTTTCGGCAGCCATATTGGATCTGCCAACTTGAATTTTTAAAATCTGAATCAAAAAGTTAGAATCTTATACTAAGTATTTGGATTATTGATTATAGAAGGTTTTCTTATAAAATAATTTTGTGCGTTAACATCCTCGTGGTGCAATCCAGGCAACAACATATAAGATCCATAACCTCCCAATTCATATTTTCAAAAAATTTGAACAATTTCTTGAAATTTTTGGCAGCTCTATTGTATCTACCATCTTGAATTTTGAAAATCTGACAACAGATTCGTAATCAGCAATCCAAAAAACGCGTCCATAAAATTGTTTATGAAAATTGAAACATTTCCGAAATTTTTGGCAGCCATATTGGATCCGCCTTCTTGAATTTTGAAAACCTGATAGCACATTCATAATCAGCGACCCAAAAAACCATCTTGCACTTATTTTTAATCAAATTGAACAAAAATTGTTATTGCAAAAAAAAGTACCGCAAAATTAAAAAAATTTGAATTTAAGCCGCCATGTTTAATTTGAAAAAACCAACCACTACATTTTGAAGGCTAGAGTGCATGGATTAAATTTTTTTTTTGTTCGACAATTCGTTTTTTTTGTTAAATAAACAAATATATCTTTTCAAATATACATTTTTTTGAAATTCTAACTGCAGAAATAGAAAGATCAGACAATTTTACTTCGGAAATAGGTATTGTAGATTTTTTCTATGACCGATTTCATAGTTAATAGAGCCGTTGAAAAAAATCTTAAAAATGTGTCCAGTCAGGACTTAATAAGTTAAGAGGAGTGTCTACGAAATAAAACCATACTAATAACTTTTATCTCCAACTCATCCAAAAATAAAAAAACTGCATTTTTACGTATTATTGTTACTTTTCAGCTATTTCCACCGTGTTTTTCATACAAATAATTACTAATGGACAATTTCAATATGTACTATGACTTTTTTGGAAAAGTAATTATTTAAACAAATTATATTTGTTCAAAAAATTAAAAAGTGGTAAATGTATTCTTTCTATTATACAGTCAGAGACATAATTGCATTTTATTTGCTTTTTATTTTTCATTTTATTTGCTATTTTATTTTTTTAGCTATCGAAAAAAACTGCTTGAGCAAATAAAGATTGTTTGAACAAATAGAAATTAAATAAACATTAAAATAAATGTATAAAAATTATGTAGTTAATCAATAAAACGTAGCAGAGGATGCTAATTTCAAAAGAAAATTGATATCTCCGGCTCAATTTTTCGAAATTTCGAAAAATAGTCGATAAATAATTATTTAAATAATTACATATTGTTTTCAGAAAAATTCACTACGCCAAACAATGACAAAAAATTATATTTCAATCAGAAAATACGAGCATTTTTTACATTTTTTGGGAATAATTAATTGTTTGAATTATTTACATTTTTTTAAACAATTTAAAATTGTTTTAAAATTCATAGCAAATATTTAAATTGTCCATTAGTAATTATTAGTATAAAAAAGGCGACGGAAATTATTGTTATCAGTATGGTTTCATTTCGTAGACACTTATCTTAAATCCATACAAAAACTTGGCACGTTTCGATTAAACCTGGAACATGAGTTCAATTTATCCAAAAAAAATGAAATTTTGAAGTGCCCGGTGGCGCGTGTTAATATTCAAATTTCGAAAAAAATTACTGATTTTCTTTATGCGTAAATGGAAACTTTTATATGGGTGTCTTGCCCTGTAGCTCGAAAAGCGTTTTTTAGACCACCCTAGCACCATACTGTCGTGTGACCAGTTATTTGAAACGAACTTCATCGTAAAAATTAAATCATAAAAATAAAAAATGATTTTATTTATACTTTTCTTTTATGATTTGTAATTTACCTCCCTCCTAAATAAATTTAGTGCTTTTGTAACGGATCGCGGATCCTGCCGTAACAATTTGTTCGCTCTTCGGCAGGAGCTTCGGCCATGGTGTTTTCTAGGAATGGGGCTGTCTTTGAGTGCTAAAATTAATAGTAAACCGAATTACTCTACGTATAATTTAATATAGCCCGTAGGACACGACGTAGCTGGCCAAACAAGATAATATTCCAGCCACGTACGGTGTTCCGGACCCTAACATGCGCACGCGAATGTAACATTAGCTTCGGAAAGGATTACCAACCGCGTTATCTTACGTTCATCCTGATTTACGGATTCTAATATAAATCCAACTAGACCAGAATCCTTTAGGTTAACAATCAATCCTAATCGACACTTTAAAATAAAATGTTTCATGGTCCTAAAATTCATTTTGCATTTGACTTAGTATAAAATGCTTAGAGTAGGATATAATCTTTTACCTGCAAGAATACTTAATTCTGGATTAGGATTAGTTTTTTAGGGAAGAGAGGGATGGACCCCAAGCCATCGGGTAATCCCGGTCACTCATGATTTTTACGAAACTTTACTTTCTGTCTCGATAAATCAGCATTGTTATCTTTCAAAATTGCCCTTTAGGGTAATTTTAAAATAATTAGAGACTCATGTCTCTCATTAGCTTTAAATAAAATCGGAACTAAATATTTCATATCTAGAAAACAAGTGATTTTTTAAAATACAGACCAAACTTATTATAAAATATTTTACAATCTACTGAAAATATTATACTGGTTTTAATCATCTAATAATTTCACGCATTTTCTTATTTTTAGCAGTTTTATTCTAACATATTATGACCGGAAGGCCCTCGCCATTATCGTGACGGGTACTCATTTGTTATTTTAAAATATTTCAAAAGAAGTCACGCGATTTCAAAGAACTTAAGGAGATACCGAAGTATCTTCACGAATTTTAAAGGGTTTTAGGGATTGTTTGCGATGCTTTCAAGGGATATTAATGGATTTTAAGAGATTCCAATTAATGAACTTTACAGATTTCGAGGAATTTTAATGGATTTTAAAAGAAATTATGTATTTTAACATATTTTAAGAGATTTTAGAGATTTGGAAATATTCACATGGATTTTAAAGACTTCAATTAATTTTAAGGGGAATTTAAGGGGGGTTTTTACCTTGTTGGCCCGAAATCCTGGTGGGTTTTCCGCAATTTTTTTTTGAGCAAAGTATAAAAGATAGAAGGTTGAAATTTTTTCACACTGGTGAAGTTATGTTTATTGAGCATCTAACATTTTTTTTGGGTCGTTACATAAAAAGGGGGGAGGTGGGCATGGAACAATGGCGGAAGGTCGGCGGCGACTTGTCCCGACTGTGGAAGTCCTAGCGTCCATAGAAATGATCGGAAACAAAAAAATGGAACACTTTCTTATTTTGTATACTACTCCGCATTGTTATGATGACAAACGTAAAAAAAAATGAGAAATGAGAAAGTGATGAGATTTTGAAGAAAAAAATGGATTTTTTCACGTTTTTTTGTTACAACTTATTTTTTTAAACAAACAATTTTTAATATTTTTTTACGATTGTATTCATAATAATGGAGACACTTTCTGAGAATATGTATTTTGAGAAAAACGCGTTTAAATTTTTGCAATACCATATTGAAAACGTGGCCCAACGCGCTTGACACCGCTCTACCAAATGGCCGATAACTTTTAAAATTGATGATATTTTGACTTGAAACTTCGCAAGTACATTCTTGAAACATATATCTATTTTTTTGAACCAACAAGGTAGAAACCCCCCTTAATAATGTTAAGGAATCTCAAAATATTTCGAAATGTTTCAAGGAATTTCAAAGATTTTGAAGGAATTTTTATAGCATTTTTTAAGGTTTCCACCGATTTCATTTTAATTCTATCTAAATACGTTTAGAGAAAACCTCGGCATGATCTGAAAATAATCAGCATGGCATTACTAATTTTGAAGACTTTTAAGGAATTTTTTATTATTTTAAAAGAGCTGACCGGATTTCAGAGTATTTCAAGAGATAACGCATAACCTTCAGGTAAAAAAATAACTTATAAACAACACCAAAAAAACGAATTTATAAAAAAAATTCAACCCTAGAGGTGAACTTAAAAAAACAAACAAAGCAGTTTAGCCCTTAAACAAGTAGTAAAAATTCTAAAAGAAACAGATAATTTAGAAAAAAAGCTAAATTTTCAACCAAAAAGGTGGAATAAGAAAACAAATTTATAATAAAATATATCAATTTGCTACAAAGTTGTTGAGTTTTTAGGAGAAGAGGGCGAAATATCTATTAAATAGTTAAATCTTCTTCCAAATAATTAAATTTTCATAGTAATAGTTAAATTCACAAAATAGTAGCATTTAAAAAAAAATAAAGAATCTTTCACCAAAGAAGATTAATTCCGAACCAAAAATACAATAGTAGACTTTCCAGCCAAGAATAGTTGGACTGTCTTAACGAGTTCTATTAATTAAGTTCACATTGAAGCAAAAAACGCAAAAAGGAAAGTTTCTTGAAAATATACGAAAAAGAATTATTTAAAAGCAGGAAAAAAAGAGGAATAGGAAAAGAAGTGTGAAGTCTGACATGTGAAAGTGCTTTTCAAATTTATTAAGTTAATATTGAATTGTGCACTTGCAGTAGTATTTTTAGCGACCCTACACTCGCTCTAAATTGCTAACGTAGTTTATGGACAGCCCCTTATCTACTGTTGAAAATGTAATATCAAATAAAAACTCCTCTAATAATAAATAATAACAAAGATGGCTTTGTATCACTAAATATTGTTGAAATAAATGTTTCACTTGAGTAAAAAGTGCGATAGCAGTAAAGGTAGCAGTAAAGCAGTAAAGTAAATATATTTTTTCAGGTTAAAAATAAATTTGTTTCTGTCTACCATTCATTAATTATAATATGGTAATAAAACTTTATAAGAAAATATAGCATTCTTGTTAAAATGTCATCCTAAAAAAAAAAAAAAATATTTTTGCCAGCTTTCCAAATAATTTATGTATCTACTATAAATAATTACGTACTGTAAGGTGGTTTCCCCTTTAGTAATTTCAGTAAGAAAAAAGGTGTCAATTACTATATTTTAAACAATTAATTAGAAAGAGTAAAGTTAAGTAAGAAATGTTTTACCCTCATCCCCAGTAGGGCTTCGTAAGAATCCCCCAGCCCCAAAAAGCCTCACGTAATCAATGGATTCTGCCTTATCGGATTAAAAATTGTAATTTTGAGCTAATCACACTGAGGTGTCAACGTTCGAAGTTTATTTATAATTTTAAAGTCTTAACATTCAATTATAATAAATGAACGTTAATTAAACCCTTACCTCACAGTTGCATATCTCACAGGTGCCCGAAATACATTTGTCATTTGCCATTTTACACTGCCAAAAAAATATTGCGGCTTAGATCGATCCATTTTCCCCCTTTCTTTTCTCACTTCCATTGAAAATATCCTTTCTTATCAGCGAAGACCCACCAACACTCACTCAGACACTATTATATATTATTAACACACAAATAAATAAGATTATAAATAAATACACTTATGTATATTGAGCACTAGAAAAATCGGTTTTCCGATCACGAAAAACGTCTACATCGCACCCCATAGTCCTCGTACCACGAACCGACTTTCGGATCGATCGGTTCGAATCTCTGAATCACCAGGTGGACACATCTCCCTGATTTGTTAAAAAATCCCATAAGTTTTCTATTTTCCATTGAAAGAATAATTCCCTTTCTCCAGCTGATGACAACCTCGAAATTTTCCGGGGAAAAAGACGCTAAATTCGGGGGAAATTTTCCCCACGTGTTGACGACTATTTTCTTAATGCACGTGATTTCTGAATGGTGGAGTGACACCTTTACGAGTTTCACGACGCATCCGGGTAACTTAGCTGCAGATAGTACACTAGTGAGTTCTAGACACGACCAGGGGAACACCCCTCTAAAGCCCCCGAAAGCCCCCCTATCCTCAGCCCCTGTCCCCATCAGCGGACTCATTCGATACCATACGCAATGGGGTTCTCCCTTTTCTACCCTTGTCTTCCTTTCTCTCTCATCGGATCAGCGTCCATTGAGGGTTAACGCGAGTATGACTAAGAAGCAGTCCACGTTACACGATCGGAACTCCCGAACATGCTAGGTGTTGCGTTTTAGTCGATAATATCGTAAACAAATATTAGAGTCACTTTAAACCGAAAACAGTTGAATTCCATGAAAAAGATAAACTTTCAACAAAATAGCTGAATCCTTATGGGGGGAGTAAGGGTTTCAGCGTAAAAAAACACTTTTTTGTGAATTTTTGTTAAAAGTATGGATTCAGCAAATTTACTCAAACCTTTTGTACATTATTAAGTATACTTTTAGCAATATTCTGTAAAATTTTCATGCGGAAATATTGAAAAACAAGCCGGTGACAGAGCTTGCCCCAAAACATCTTGAAAAAAAACAATGTGCGGTGTTCACTATATCTCGGTCGGAAATTATCTGAAATCAAAAACCATTAAAATTTAGTCAAAGCATGATCAAATCCTCCCCCCAACGATCTATGATTTTTTTTAATTAAAAAATTTTTGGTGGCCATCTAAAGTGTAAACTGCTATTTCCCACGAAAAAGCTGCCATTCTGTTGGTGGGAAACCCTCTTAATGTAAAAAAAAAAACTAAACGTTGGGAGGAGGTATTTTATATATAGAAAATGTGTACCAAGTTTGAAATGAATCGGTAAAGTAGTTTTTAAATGGCAGTGAACACGGACTTTGAAAACGTAGTTTTGAGAAAAACGCGTTTAAAAGTTTATGAGTCAGAGCTATAGTGTTAAAGAGCAGGAGATTATCCCCCCCCCCCTTAAATTTTATTTTTGAATTATTTAAGAAAAATAGAAGTGCATTGAATATTTAAACATTTTAATAAATCTAATGCAAAGAAGAAATTAGAAAAAAGTCTAGGGAACGAGAATCGAGCCCGCAACCTTCCACCTACAAACCCCACGCGTTACCGCCGCCAAAGAAAATGAATAATTATTTAGAGAAAAGTCCATAAATTTTGAAAATGAAGTTTTGTGGACACCATGGCAAAAAAAAAGCAGAAACAGGGTGATAATGTACTATGGAGATAAAAAATGGATTGGCTGCCTTAAAAAGCTGTTTACGGCCGAACCGAAGGGAAAACAGGGAGAATATGGGAAAAATGATTTTTTAAGGGTGTCCCGTGGCAGAAGAGGGGTGGCTGTAGCTTGAGCTTAAGTCGTCGCTATCTTAGGCAGATAGTGGACAATAGCTTAGCATAATGGTCAGGGGGTTGGATCGCAACTGCCCCAGGGTGTGTCGGTGACATTTTCGCGAATCCATCACCACGCGAGGGGTTGGTCTCTTCCCGAGCAGAGGGAAGCCAAAAGATCAGAGGCATGCCAGGAGGTCACGGCACTTTCACTTTATAATGCACTCTTGACTCTACCCAAGAATCTTCTTCTGACACTAAGCTTGACTTTTTATAAAAGGGAAAGTGTAAAATAATGTATTACCCTTTCGTCACTGATTTTTTGGGCAGATGAATATTCCGCCCCAGCTACCTGTGTACCGTTCCCCCACTCTTAATGGAAAAGGCCCCCCCACTGACCAAGCTCAGTGGCAACTGCTCGACGGTGTGAGGGGAAGCCGCGTAGTGGGGAGCGGCACACAGGTAGCTGGGGCGGAGTGGACCATCGCCCGATTCTTTAATATAAATTTCCCTCCCCACCTAGGTTGTTCCAAACATTCGTCTTTCGATTTTTGTTGATCAACCCCCAATTTCGCCCAAATTTCTTCGTTTTCTGGAAAACTTTTTTTTTTAATTGGCCAAGATTAACCCTTTATTCGGGTTTTTGAAATTAACATCGCATTTTAAATGGGAGAAGGTCGATTTTTGAAAAAAAATGCCAAAAATAAGTACTTTTAGGATGGAAATTTTTTACATAAAAAGTACAGATAACTGTAACTATTTTTTCCAAAATTCACAAATAAATGCAATAAATTACGATTAAAGTTTCAAGGGAGAAGCTTTAATTTTTTTTACAAATATTACAAAAAACTACAACTGCAAAAATTTACAGCTACAAGAATCTACAGGAATTGACTTGTTCTGCAGCCAAAAAGTTGTTCTTATTCGACCTAGGATGAAAAATATTTAGAATATTCTAATGAGATAATTTTAAATTACGATGTGTACATGATCGCTATTAAAGAAAAAGCTTATTTGTTTAAACTTTAAAGGAATGGTGGATTATTAATATATAGAATAATCGGTATTAAACAACAATGAACATTACGTTTGAAGTTTTTTCAAATACCGGAAGATCAGAAACCGGGAAATAATCAAAAATTTTATGAGACCGGGAACAGCCGGGTTTATTTTTTGACCGGGAATTTTACTAATTTTTAGGGAAAAAATCTGTTCAAGTTTCAGATTAACAGTTTTTCAAAATAATTAGTTCATTTGTTATATTTTTCAAATTATATCATACAGTTTACCATGCGCCATTCGAAAATCTTTCATTTAAAAAATTCGGTTTTAAAAACTTTTAAAAATTGAAAAGTAGAAGCGTTTCAAATCGACAATTTTGGTTAAAAAATTATTTAGTTGATCAACTGTGTATATAAATTATAATGATTTTTAAAATTGAACTATACATTAAAAATTAAGAAGTGAATAGTAAAATTGATTTTACTAGGCGATTTGGAATCGCTTCAAAATTTAAGAATCTCCAGATTTCAACATTGAAAATTAAACCGATTCAATTGGAGAGTTTTAGTAGTTAAACAAATTCGAATGCCTGATTGAAACTTTATAAACTGTTTTGAATTTTAAAATACCCTTTAAATAATATATTTATAATGCAACTTTATAAACTATTTTGAATTTTAAAATACCATTTAAATAATATATTTATAATTATTGTTTAGTTATTATGTAATAATAAATTTATTTTTAATAATTGATTACTTATTATGTATTATTTATTATATTCAAATTTATTAAATTTCAGATATTTTTTGTCTAAATTTAAAAATGTGAAATTTTGTAATTAAGAAACAGATCAAATTATTAATATTTAGAAATTTTTTACTGTTCATTAAAATTATTAATTAAAAAACAAATAGTCCAAACTAAAAAAAAGTTAACTTTGGACATTGCAATTTTAGTTTTTCTATTGGAAAACTTTTAATTTGTAAGTAGAATTTTTCAATTTAGATTTATAAATAAATATTAAAAACCGATTATGTCTAGAAAAGGGTCAATTAAATTCAAAAATAATTCGAAATTCTGAAAACATTTCAAAATAATTAAAAATTGGAAAAAAGTGTAAATAACATGTAGATTTTTTAAGATTTTAAAATAAAATTTTAAAGGTTTTTAATAATTTTGAAACTGTTTGAAATGCTGATTTTTTAATGATTCCAGCTTAAAATTTATTAAAATGATTTGCAGCCCAGTTTGTATTACTTCAAATGGAAATTTTTTTAGCCTTAAAGTTCAAATTTTTTAATTTACTTGGCATTTTTTTCTTTGACTAAAATGGAAATACTACTTTACACCGATAATTAGATGTTTACATAAATTTTTCGAACAATTTATTATTGTTTTTAGGACTTTCCTCTTGGAATATAGATACAAAGTCGCGGTTTGTATAAAAATTTCCACTTATTACCAATTTTTAGTTAGAGTGAAATAATACTAAAACTATGTTAACAAACATAATTGTTAATAATGTTAAAATTAATAAAGTTAATACAATGAACGATTGTTTTTAATAATATTCAATTTAAATAATGCCAGAAAGATGCGATTTTTCAGGAATTTGCAATTATTTGTGTACTTTTCACTTAGCTCTTGTTATTAGTTAATTCAATTTTGCAGAAAAAATTATTTAAATAAATTATCTTTTTTTGTAACTATTATGTGGTCTATAAATGCTAGATAGTTGCGGTTTCTTCTGATTTTTTTTTACTTTTTAGCCACTGTTTACTGTATAAATTAATAAATAATGCAGTTCAACAAACATAGTTGATTAAACTATTTATTATTGTTTATATATGTTTTCTCTTAGATAATTGCTAAAAAGTTGTGGTTTTTTTCTGAACCCTTAAACTTTTAGTCCACTTTTTACTTCGTAAGTTAATGATTAATGCAAGTTAACAAAAATGCTTATTCGAACAATTTATTATTGCTTTTAACTATTTTCTCTTAGAGTAATTGTAGAAAGTTAACTTTTTTCAAAAATCTTTAGTTTTGCTTTGACTTTTTAGTTATGAACAAGTAATATGTGAACCTCAACAAGAATTATTTTTTAAATAGTATTTAAAAAAAAAATCTATTTGACACTAGAGACAAAAACAAAAAAAGTTTTGCTTTAAATTACAACAAAAAATGTATTGCAAAACGTGAAAGAAATTTTTGAAAATTCCACTTTTGGTAAATATTGTTTCTGACTTTCGGTTCTAGTAAGAAGGGAATTGAAGTCAGATATCAATTTAACAAATATCTGTTTCATTTCATAAAATTATATTCACAAAAAGCAAGAGATTGTTTAAAATATTATTCGCTGTAATGTTAGTTTGTTCATACAAGAAAAGACAAAGCAGAGTTAAACATTTCAGAAAAAAACCCGCAACTTTCTAGCACTTATCTAAGAGAAAAATGTTATAAACTATAATAATTTATTTAAATTAGCATGCTTGTTAACTTGCATAAAATATTACGTCAATAAGTGAAAAGCAAACAAAATCTTTAAGATTTCGGAAAAACCGCAAGTTTTCAGTACTTATCTAAGAAAAAATAACTATAATGAATCTTAAATTGTTTAAACAAGTATGTTTTTCATCTTGCATTTTGAATTAATTTCTTAAGTTAAAAGAGTGTAAAAAGTTAAAGATTTCAGGAGAAGCCGTGACTGTCTAGTATTAATAAATAAGGAGTTAGTTTTAAACAATAATAATTAATTTAAATAATTATTTTTGCTACATCGAATTAATTATTAACTCCCTTCAAGGGAAAAGTAGTCAAATAGGTTATATTTTAATAGATATGTAATAGATATAGAATGTAATTTTTTTTCTTCATTGATCTCATACATATAATGTTATTTTTAAACCTGAAAGGAACATTTATAATTGTCAAGGAAAATCAAAAATTGACAGGGAAAAGTCAGGGAATTTAAAAATTGGTATTTTGTTAAAAATTCATCCTTTTTGGTAGAAATTTATTCTTTTTGATTAAAATTTTATCCGTTGGGTGGAAAGTTAATGTTTAGTATGAAAATTTACCTTCTTTGTTAAATATTAGTTTTTTTAATAGAAAATTCAAGTATCCCATTTGTTGACATTTATTTTTTAATAGGCAAAGATTCGACTGTACATTTTAAATTTCGTCTTTCTTGGTAGAAAACTTCATCAGATTAGGTAAAAATTCATATAGTTGAAGATGTAACTATTTTGTTGAAGAAATGTATATTTTTGGTTTGAAAACTCAACTGTTTTGTGGAAAATTCTTCTTTTGAGCTTCAAAACTTGACCCATTAAGTCCTGGCTGGACACATTTTTAAGACTTTTTTCAACGGCTCTATTAACTGAGAAATCGGGCATAGAAAAAATCGACAATACCTATTTCCGACGTAAAATTGTCTGATCTTTCTATTTCTGCAGTTAGAATATGTTAAAAGATATATTTGTTTATTTAACCAAAAACACGAATTGTCCGTCAAGATGTAGTGGTTGGTTTTTTCAAATTAAGAATGGCGGTATCCAATATGGCGGCTTAAATTCAAATTTTTTTATTTTTACGGTACTTTTTCCTGCAATAACATCTGCTATCATGTTTACAAAATTCAAGATGGCGGATCTAATATGGCTGCCAAAAATTTCTGAAATGTTTCAATTTTCATAAAAAAATTTTATGGTGGGTTTTTTTGGATTGATGATTACGAATCTGCTGTCAGATTTTTGAAATTCAAGATGGTGGAAACAATATAACTACCAAAAATTTCAAAAAATTGTTCAATTTTCATGAAGATATTCAATTTAAAAAAAAAAAAAACGAGATTCCTAAGCAGCTATAACATTTATTTTAACTTCTAAAAATAAAAAGGGTAAAATAAGTAAATTACATAAAACTGTAACAATAGAATCAAAACAAAAATGTTCAATTTAAAAAAAATGTTGTTCAAGGACGCAGAAAATCTGTAATATGTGCGATGTGTATTCATGCACATCCTGCTTTTCAATTTATTATAAATAAGTTAGAATCTAATACTAAGTTTTTGGATTATTGAATATAAAAGGTTTTATTATTAAAAAAATAATAAAAACAAAAAAAAATTGAAAAACTTGAAAAAATTAAGAAAAAAAGAAGAGTCTTTCTTTATTGCGTTAACCTGTTCGTTGTGAAAGCCGGGCAACGACACATAATATATGTCGTCTAAAAAACGCGACCCATAACCTCCCCATTCATAATTTCATGAAAATTGAACAATTTTTTGAAATTTTCGGCAGCCATATTGGATCCACCATCTTGAATTTTAAACATCTGATAGCAAAATCGTAATCAGCGATCCGTAAAACCCTCTTATACGAATTTTCATGAAAATTGAACGATTTTTCGACATTTTTCGCCTCCATATTGGATCCGCCATCTTGAATTTAAAAAATCTGAGAACATATTCGTAATCAGCAATCCCAAAAACCCCTCGATAAAATTTTTTATGAAAATTGAACAACTTTCGAAATTTTCGGAAGCTATATTGGATCTACCAACTTGAATTTTGAAAATCTGAATCAGTAAGTTAGAATCTTTTGCTAAGTATTTGGATTATTGATTATAAAAGGTTTTGGCAGCCATGTTAAATCCGTCATCTTGAATTTTGAAAATCTGATGGCAGATTCGTAATCAGCGACCCAAAAAACCCACCTAAACGAATTTACATAAAAATTGAACAAATGTTTGAAATTTTTGGCAGCTATTTTGGATCCGCCATCTTGAATTTTGAAAACGTGATAGCAGATTTACATCAGCGAACAAAAAAACCATCTCGCACTTATTTTTATTAAAAATCAACAAAAATTGTTATTGCAGGAAAAAGTACCGTAAAAATAAAAAAAATTGAATTTAAGCCGCCATCTTGGATGCTGCCATGTTTAATTTGAAGAAACCAACCACTGCATTTTGAAGGCTAGATTGCATGGACACTTTTAATGCACAAATAAAAAAAATCTACGGATGATTTCGTTCCTAAAATTATATATTAAAAATTTTTTAATTCGACAATTCGTGTTTTTTTGTGAAATAAACAAATATATCTTTTCAAATATGCATTATTTTGAAATTCTAATTTAAAATAAATATAAAATAAAAATTAATCGTTTTCAGTTACGCTATTGTCAATGCCGAGGAGTGGGTAAAGCTGCAAGAATTTTATAACGTCGACTGCACAATCTCAGTTCGAAAAGATGGAATTTCGTACATAACTGATCCCGGTGAGTGTTTTTATACATTTTTTAAATAATTTTTTATCTTATTTATTAACCGCCCTCTTTTCTTAATCAATAAGTACTTATTTAATTGACAAAATTCTCTTGTCGAAAAGCCTTCGATATGGTCGACAATTAATTGCCCACGAATTCAGGGATCATTATGCAAATAAGGGATATCCCCTTCGGATCGTTACTCCCCTATGAAAATAGCCTGACGTATACTAGAATCGAATAGTATGGAGACGCCTTTTCTTAAGCTGATGCTAAAATCAGTGCTGTAGCCCATAAAAAACGGCTAGAAAATAAGGTTGGAAATGGTGGGAGGGGGGGGGGGGGGTTATAGGTGGAAATAACGTTACCCATTACGAAAATCCAAGTATATGTTTTGGTAAAAGTCCTTTTTTTTAATGGAAAGGGCTAGTATTATTACATTTTTGGTCGGGAATTCATCTTTTTTTATCTAAAATTTAACTACTTTGTAACAAATTCATCGAACTATTCTATTTTTGGTTAAAAATTTATCTTTTTTGTCAGTTGAAAATTTATCTATTTATTACAAAATTATATTTTTCACTTAAAAGTTCAACTTTCTGATTGAAAATTCCGGTATTTTGTGGAAAATTCGTCTTCCTTGATAGAAATTGAATCTTTTTGGTTGAAAATTGATCCTTTTTGGTTAAAATTTAAACGTCTCAGTTAAAATTCAAGTTTTTGTTTAAAATATAGACTATTACATTCTTCGTAGAGAATTAATCTTTTTTGGTTGAAATGTCGATTATTTGATTTAAAGTTGAACTAGATTGTAAAAAAATTATTTTTTTTTATTTATTAAGGGTTTCTAATTATAGTTGAAACTTCCACTATATGCTTTTGAGTGAACTTTTATGGTAAAATTTTTACTGTTTTGTAGTAAATTCATCTTTTTGGCTTAAAAATTTAATTTTTTTTTGGTGGAAATTCGTATTTTTAGGTAGAACTTTAATCTTCTGGTCGAAACTTCACCTTTTTTTGAAAATTAATTTTTCTTGTTATTTTTTTTCTTTTTTTATCTGAAAATTTAAGTACTTGATGGTTGACTAAAACTTTATACGGTACGTTGGATAAGCTGGATATTTGTTTTTTAATAGAAAATTCATCTTCTTGAACGAAAATTCATCTTTTCGGTTAAAAATGTAACAATTTCGTTGAAAAGTGGATTTTTCTTTCTTCAAAGTTATTTTTTTATATCACAGTTTTTATCTGCAAAATTTTGGTTGAAACTTAAGCTTCTATATTGTGTGCATTAAAAATTCCACTATTCTGTAGAAACTTCATGTATTTTGTTCAAAAGTCCTCTTTTTGGATCGAAAATTATACTCGCTTGTTGAAAATTCATTGTTTTTTGTAGAAAATTAATCTTTTTTATTGAAAATTCATCTTTTTGATTAAAAATTCAACAGTCTGTTTGCCATTTTTTCTCTCTCTTGGCTGAAAAATCTTTCTTAGTTGAGCATTCGACTCATGTTGAAAATTCGCCTTTTTTGGTTGTTATTCAAATGCTTTTGATCAAAAATTAAAATATTTTGTTGTTGAAATATCAGGTACTAAATTTCTCCTTTAAAATTAATCTTTTTTGGAATGAAAATTTAATAACTTAACCCATTAACGACCAAAGCTATCAATTTTATAGCATGAGTTTGACCGCAAAATTTATGGGCATAACAAAAGAATAAATAGATCAACAGTACTGTTCCTTATGTTTTTGGGTGAGATAAATTTGAATCCGTGGTCAAAATTCGAATATTTTGACTTTAAAATTAAATATGGCGGTTTTTGCATACAAAAATAGTGAACAAATGTTTGATTTTTTATTTTTGTCATTTTTTCAGACATAAAACGCGTTAATTTCTTTGAATTTCTGTAACCATCGGTGTCCAAAATTCTTAAACTTTAACAGAAAATTTTTATATATGTGCTTTTTCTTCCGAAATGACGGACAAAATGCAAAAATGTCCCAAAAACTGTTTTTTTCCAACATCGTTATTTTTCCCAAAAACTTCAAAAATTAAAAAAAAGTTCTATAGATTAAAAAGGTCTTGAAATTAATCATAGAACACTATGAAATTTTTCAGATTTTTTAGAACAAATTTTTTATTTTTCAAAAAATCTGAAAGAATTAAAAAATGTTCTTTGACTGATTGTAAGACATTTTTATGTTTGAAAAATTTGTACCAGACCCTATAGTTTTCGGCAAATAAATAAATAAAAAAGTAAATTTCCAAAACCTTAAAACGACTGAAAAGAATTCGTATGAATGTTTAGATTTAGTCAAAGAATATTCTTGAATTTTTTCGGATTTTTTTGAAAAATCCTTTTGCAAATTTCAAATTTTTTGAACAATCAAAAATTTTTTCTAAAAAATCTGAAAAAATTTCAGTGTTCTATGGTTAATTTCAAGGCATTTTTAATCTATGAAACATTTTTTTTAACTTTAAAGTTTTTGAGAAAAATAACGATGATGGAAAAAACAGTTTTTGGGACATTTTTGCATTTTGTCTGCCATTTGCAAGAAAAAGCACATATATAAAAATTTTCTGTTAAAAGTTTAAGAATGTTGGGCACCGATGGTTACAGAAATTTTAAGAAATTAACGCGTTTTATGTCTGAAAAAAATGACAAAAATAAAAAATCAAACATTTGTTTACTATTTTTGTATGCAAAACCGCCATATTTAATTTTGAAGTCAAAATATTCCAATTTTGACCACGGATTCGAATTTAGCTCACCCAAAAAAATAAGGAACAGTACTTTTGATCTATTTATGGTTTTGTTATACCCATATATTTTGCGGTCAAACTCATGTTATAAAATTGATAGCTTTGGTCGTTAATAGGTTAATTGAAAGCTAAACTCTTCCGGTAAAAATTAATTTTGTTGTTATTGACGATTCAGCATTTTGATTGAAAATTCATCTCTTTGAAAAATGAAAAATGTTAAAAATAATGCATCTTGTTTGGTAGAAAATTATTATCTTTTTTAACAAATTCTTCTTTTTGGTGAAAATTCAAGTATTAATCAATTAAAAATCACCTTTTTGCGCTAAAAAATAATCTCTTTTTTTATTGAAAAATCATTTTCGGCAGAAATTAATCTTCTTGGTTGAAAATTCATCTTTTTATTTTAAAATTTAACTATTTAAGTTAAAGATTCATAATTTTAGTTGAAAATTCTTCAGTTAAGTTAAAATGTTTTTTTAAACTAAAAATTTAACTATTCTACAACAAAAGACAAAGCTTTAACAAAATACATAAATTTTCAACTAAAGAAATGTTGCAAATTTAATCAAGTAGTTTTATTAGAAGAAAAGTTAGTTAGTTAGTCAAGTTTACAGAATGATTTGAACAAGAACTGATTTCAATATCCTATAAATTTCCAGATTTGTCCGTTTTTATTTCTGTGAGGTATTCGTCTTGAAAAATATGGAAAACCTCTAAAGTTTAAGGTTGTGAAGTGAAATTTGGCATATTAAATATTATCATATTACATCATGAACATAAATCTCACATATTTCTTAATCTTGGTGTTCAAAAATAAAAATTTTATTTTCGAACAAAATAATACAATACATTTATGTGACAAATATGTCCAGAAAACGCAGTAAATCGAGCCTCATAGAAAATTCAAATATTCGAATTTAATTCTTCCTTGATCAATATTTGATCCGGAAATAAATTAAAAATGTATTTTTTATGTTTTTATATGTTCAAATAATATTATAAGTACGCTGTCAGATTATTACATCATATAAGATTTTCTCTAAATTCTAGTTTAAACAATAATAATTAATTGTTATTATATAAAGTAATATATTATGGCATTAAATTATTACAACCTTCCACTATTTTATTCAGCAACAAGATCCTCCTTCTCTTCAACTTATCCCTGTTTAATGCCAGAAGACATTAGCTACTGATTTACATAAATCCCACTCTTTCCCGCCACCCTAAAGTGTCTCATTATAATTAAGAAGTATCCTGAAAATTAACCGTCAGAAAAAGCAGCTTCGCTCCCTCTTCACTTTGAAGGGGAGACCGATGCCGATGGAAATAATTGTGGATGGGATACTCGTGCTAAATGTCTTTTTTTCACTCCCGTTTTTTTCGCCACCATTTGGAGAGCATCTTTTTCGGTATTTAAATTAATTATTTTATATATATATATATATATATAGACGGAGAAACTTTTGATATCAATATTTGGTTTATTCTATACCTATAATTAAAATAAAATGTAAGAATTTAGGGATAATTGAGGTGCTGTTATAAAGATTCCTACTATAATAAGATAAAAAGAAAAGTGTATATTATTATTAATAATAACAAAATAAAAAATTGTTTTCTAGCTCATACCGAATTCAATGCCTTCTAATCTTCGATCGCTTCGTTTATCGAGCGAAGTTTGAGAAAATATAAACTTTCTGTAGAGAACTTGTTCAGAAAACTATAAGCAATTTTTCTGTGAAAACCTTTTTTCAAAAAACTGAATAGGTAAAAAACTGCGAATGCAAAACGTGGAGCGCGCGTTCTAAACTCTTGTAGGCTACAGGCATACGAGAATAATATGAAAAGTATCGAATTATGATATATTCAAAGAGTTTGTATACTTTTATTACGCACCAATGAACAAGTTATGTAATAATATAACAATAAATATTAAATAAAACAATATTATGAACAAGTTATAAAAATTAAATTACATTTTTCAAATCACAGCTCTGATTAATAAATATTATATCAGATGACCTATGCATGAGTATTTAAAGTCTGGGCTTGACAACAATATTGACTTTATTCGTCACCAGATAAAAGGGAATTTATTCAATTTATTCAATTTATTTTCAAATAGTAAAACCAAGAAAGAATTGTTCACACATTGCACTTACGTTATTTCTTAATTTTTTCCGAACATTTTTCGACCAGTTATCTTTGCAACTAGTGCGTTTCTTAGGGGCTAAGAGTACCCTGTGATTCTTTTTCTATTTCGAAAAAGAATTCCTTTCACTATGATTTTCACGAAATATTATTCAACTCGCGGAACGATGTGAATATTGTGGTATAAAAAAGCACAATGATCTATTTAATTCTACAGAAACGACATTTAAAGGTCATCTAATATAACTCCAGGTATTCCTTTTTTTATATTTTTATTCCTTCGCTAGCTGTGCTTCGAGTGGTTCCGTCCGTCTAATAGACATGGATTGTTACGAATCGCGCGCTCCAATTTTTACCTTCGCAATTACGTACCTATTCACTTTTTTGAAAAAAGGTTTTTGCAGAAAACTTCCTTATAGTTTTCTGAACAACTTCTCCACAGAAAGTTTTTATTTGCTCAAACTTCGCTCGATAAACGAAGCGATCGAAGATTGTAAGGAATTAAATTCGGAATAGCCTACAAAACAATTGCTAATATCAACGTGCGGAAGATACTTTCAAGAGTATTGTCTCTAAATTTCATCAAAAAATTCCAAAAACTGTAAATGTGACGACGAGCGAGAGACCAAAAATTAATTAAATCGTCTTCTGAAAAAAACATTATTATCATGATTATCTCGAAAACTATAAAAGATTAAATTTTTTTGATTCAGGAAAAAAAGATGCGCTATCTAATTTTCTATAAGAATGCAATCTTCAAAAATCAAATTTTCAAATTTTGATTTTTAGTTGTCAGGGGCCAACCTCCCTCCAACTTTATCGAGTTATGTCCCGTTCTAGAATCGGGGTGCTTAATTCTCAAGCTAAAAATACGAAATTTCAACAAAACACATTTAATTTTCAATAACAAAGGATAATTTTTTTAACAAAAAAGTTTAATTTTTAATGACGTAGTTGAATTTGTAACCAAAAAAGATTTTAATACTTAATCAACATCAGTTGAATTCAACCAAAAAGATAAATATCTAACAAAAAAGCTTAATTTTCTATGAAAAAAGATTGCATTAAAAAAAAATAAGATGAATTTTTAACAAAATAATACACTTTTCAACACAAAAAGAATACTAAGAGTACAATAATACTATTTTGACATTTTTTAAGCCAGGAAGACAACTTTTTTAGAAATCTGTTGAATTTTCAAAACAAAAGTTCATTTTTTAATCATTCTTGCATACAAAAATGAATGCACAATACAAAAGGGTGAATTTTCTATTTATAACCGTTTAATTAAAAAAAATATATTTTTTTTAACAAAATCGTAGAAATCTTAACTGGCAAAAATTAATTTTCGACAAAAAATTTAATTGCTAAATAGGAAAGATGTCTGCTATAAAAAGAAAATTATTTTTCATGCAAAACTACGAATTTTTGACGAAAAAAAATGATTTTTTTAACAAAATAGTGAAAGGCTGAACTTAAAAAGATGAATTTTCAACCAAATGTTCAAATTTTCAGAGAAAATAAAATAAACTGTAAACAAAATACAAACAATTGAATTTTAAACTTACTAAAGACGAATCTTTTTCACAGACAGTTCAATTTTCAACAAAAAAAGGCTATTTTTCAATAAGAAGGATGACTCTTTGACAAAAAAAAAATGAATTTTCAAAGAAAAGAACGAATCTTCTATTTAAACTAGTTCAATTTTTGAAAAAAAGACTAACTAAAGTCCAAATAGTTGAACTTTAAAGCTAAAAAACTTATCTTTTTTAAAGTCAGTTGAATTTTCAACAAAAAAATAAATTACAAAAAAGAAATATGAATTTTCAATGAAAAAGGAAGATTTTTTTTTTAAGTTAACTTTCAATGAAAAGCATCATTTTTTAAATAAAATAGTATAAGTTTCAACATGCAAAGATTCATTTTCGACAGCAAATGTAATTATTAAATAAGGAAGAAGTGTTTTCTACCAAAAAAAGATGAATTTTCAATCAAAAAGGAATATTTTTTTTTTAAAGTTAACTTTAAATGAAAAACATCATTTTTTAAACAAAATAGTATAAGTTTCAACACACAAAGATTAATTTTCGACAACAAATTTAATTATTAAATAAGGAAGTTACTACGAAAAAGTATGACTTATTTGACAAAATAGTTGAACTTTTAACTTGCAAAGATGAATTTTCACGCCAAACAGAT
>JAAAKG020009625.1:0-21117 GCA_010014905.2 Druon quercuslanigerum
CCTAACATAAGAAAATTAAAAATAATAAAACCCTGACGAAAAACAAGATTTACTGTGAAATTGTCAACCATTATATAAACTTCAAATCAATTTGAACTGTTTTGCAAACAGTTGGATTCTTCGATTTTATTTTAAGTATGTTACATATTGTGACGTGCTATAATGTACGACGTCCAAATTGAGATTATTGTTGCGCCCAGTCAATTTTATTAGATATAAAAAATTACGTGGTAAGACATACCATGGTCAAGCACAGATTCTTAGGTGCTGTCATATGACAGAAGCCTCAATGGGAACGGCCTGTTGCCTTAAATTAATCTTGTTGAGGCCTAGGGATTGTTAATGCGCCTCGTAGATCCGTCACCAGACTGGGGGATTACTATAAAATAAAATAAAACTTCACTTACTAATGCCTGCGAACTCTTTGTTTACTTTGTTCACTAGGCATTCTTAGGGCCGACAGGCTCTATCACCACACTCCACCACACACCCACACACATTGAACAACAAAGGATTCACGGCTAACTAGTCGTGAGTCATTGAACTTGACACGACACCTCCAATTTCGATGACAGGAGGGAAAACACGGTCACGCGGAGCTCAACATCAGCTGTCAGTATTCAAACTTTCAAAACACTAGTAGACGATATCTTCAAGCGCGCACTACTTAATTAAGGTGCGCCAGGCTAAGTGTTGCGTCGCGCACTCGGCGCCTGTGAGGGAAGCGGCCATGTATAATGGCGGGTTACTGTATAGACTCTGAGGCGAGTGGGGAGGGAGTAGTGCAAATGTCTGATAACTGAAGGACACTCTAATTGTAATGTGCCTTCACACGCCGTTGCGTAGCGTGGTTGGCAGTCTAGGCGTAATCTATGGGTTAACTGCCAACCCTGCACTCGGCGTCGTCTTCACTCACTCTGTGCTCAACCATCTCACGGTGCACCTCAAAAATAATTTCGCCCTGTAATTGAACGGCGCCAAGTAAAAATTCACTCGTGCCTAGCTGACCTGATTTGGGCGTATAATTAAAACGGCCCGGCGCAACTTTGATTACCGTCTACACTGACTCGGCAAGAAGTCGTAATAAGGAAATCTGTATAATCCACTTCTCTTGGAATGGCTTACAAGGTATGTGTCTCTCATTTCGCCTCCAAAACTTAAGTGCGTGTCCGAGATGCAGTGTGGTGGGGTCCGCTCGACATATAAAATGGGGTCTATTGTAAAGAAGTGGGTTATGGTTTTGTACTACTAGTGAGTTGTATGGGGGTTTAGTTTTCCCGTGAATCGCTGGGTAACCGAGCTAAATTCTGCTTCTGGCGACGGATCGCTTATCTCATGCATCGACCGGTATTTCTTCCAACATGGCGCCGCTTCACGACATTAAAGATCCAGGAAGGTCAACGCCATGTTTGAAGAATCCGATCGAAAATTTCGAATAAGTTTTAGCGGTGAAGCCTCCAACATGGCTGCGATTGCGGTGAACTTCAAGAGTCACGCATGAAGCACCATGTCGGGCGTATCATCCCTCATGATTTGAAGTGTTTAATCAACCATTTCGTATCGAAGTCGATGATCTCTGTCCATGAATTCCGTTTGTTCGTTGTTTCTTTTTTTTTTACGGGATGTAGTAAAAATAAGGTGTGAGGCATTCAGGGCCGTTGAATAAATAAGAAATTTTGTAACCCGTACGAGTGGTTTTAAGTCATTTGTGGCGTATTAGGTATTTTTCTTCCTTGCTCAAATTCTACCTAACCCCACCCCTCTCTGTGTTGAACTAGCCGAACTGTAATATTGAAATGCTAAATGGCAGAGCATAGCCCTATATAATTTCATGAACCCCGCTTGTTCGTTTGAGGGTATATTTAGTGGACAAACGATCTGGCGCCCTTCAGGCAAAAAGATAATGATTTGAATTAAATTAATTGAATTATAAACGAGGTTGGTGATAATAAAAATAATGGAAAAGGATATAATTTAAAATAAAGTTTATAATGAGAAACTAAGGTTAGAATATGTATTTGACGCGCTGGTTACGAAGATGCTAAAAAATATGCATCATGTCGATTTTCATAATGAATACATAAAAACACCATAAAAATATTTTTTTTTGCATTTTTCTTAGCAGATATGTAAAATTTTCTAAAAGATAAGGTCCATAAGTTGTATATTTCATCGGGAAGTAAATTTTATGCTGCATGCATTTTTTCCACGAGTGACATTTCCGAGAACATAATTGATAAATCTAGCTGTCAGCTCTTTCCTTACTGCTCATTACCGTAGCGACAGGCCCTAGTCGTGATGAGACAATTTAATAGACCCACAGCCGACCACATAAATGGTAATGGGATAGGGATAAGGCCAATTTTTACTTGAAAAGTTAGAATTATGATGAAGAACGTAAAAACTCCCCTCTGGCAGGGCTAATTCGAAAATGTAAGTGGTGGAGACCTGCCAAAGGCGCCAATTTGTATAGTTCCAGTTGATTAACTAGATACAAAAGTGCTGTCAGTAGGCTTCAAAGTCACCGGATCTTCAGGTAAAATTTTTTTTATATTTATTTTAAAGGAAAAAGTTTGAAGCAAAAGTTGGACTGCTTCTAGAAATTCATATTTTCATTTTTACATAATTTTTTGAAAAAATTGATACATTCCGAGAAAACATCAATCCTGTGTTACAAATTGGCATCATCCATTTCGAGGTAAAATAATAACTTATTCTGCTATGAACAACAATAAACAAGGTCAAGATCTCAGGTTCTAGATATCTTAGAAGGTTGTAATAAAACTGGATATTATTAGAAAACATTAAATAACAAAATCTCTTTATTTTACCGCTTTCATTATTTGTTCTTTTCAAAGTTTATAGTTTTAGGTTGAAATGCATTGGATTGTTAGTAGCGTGATAATAGTCAATTTTCCGCGTGCGACAGGGGGTCCTTTCACATTTTTCGACCGTGAGCGGTGTAATCGTGAACACATAGCCTGCTTGTCACCGAATTTTCATGTTTGAATTATGCTCTTTTGAAACACTACATTATCATAAATGCAGATGGAGACACCTCAGAGCAAATAGCAAACGAAGTTTGCTTTCACATTTTCAATCAGTTTGTATTTAAAAGTAGCACCTGTAAAGGAGAATTTCTTGTTTCATGAAAATGTTCGAGAAAATGACTTGCTGTAAAGAAACAAATGTTTTTATTGTTCACGTTTTTTTTATAATTGTTGTTTTCTCGAAATGCAAAACTTTGCACCAATAAATTTTGTTTGTTTCAAACTGTTTTGTATAAAATAAATAACAAGAAGTTTTATCTGAATTTCCGGCAACTTTGAAGCCTACTGGCAGAACTTTGGCATCCACGTAAGCAACTGGCAATGCGCAGGTGCTATTTCTAATATCATTTCCGAAATTTACATAAATATTCAAGTTTATATAAAACACGTTAATGAACCCTAAAAATTCGCAACTTTGCTAGGTCGCCACCGCTCACCTTTTCCACTCAGCTCTTGCAGTAAGGTATTATTACGTTCGTAACCATAAGAAGAACCTCTAAGGTGAATATTGGCCTCATCAATATCGCGTCGTGGTTTATGTCGTGGGCTTGCAATGTGTAAGTGACGGCAGAAGTGGCAACGTCTCCAACGTTCCTAACGTCCGGTGCGCAAGGACGGCGCCCCTCTCTCTTGTCACAGAAATAATGTTAATTAAACACACACCCCTTTACAACTTCTCGTAAGCGGCGGGAATGCACCCCTGTGGTTGATCAAAAATATAATTTTGATCGTACATGTACCCTTTTCGAAGATCAGATAGTGGCGGTAGAAGAACCCACTGATTATAAAAGAAATAATATTAGTATAACCCACTCCCTTTTCAACGTCTCGTGGGTGTCGGGAAAGCCCCACCTGTAATTCGCTACAAAACCAAGCCCTATTACTTTCCAACCTCTCGTGGGGGCGGGGGGAAGGTAACCTCGTGACTTGTTACAGAAATAATGTTAGTCAAACCCCTATCGCTGTCCAGTGTCTCGTGGAAGGGCGGGAAGACAAACCTGTGGCTGCTTACTGAAATAATTTGGTCAAACCCCTAACCATTTCCAACGTTTCATAGGAAACGGGAAGGCATCCCCATTAATGGTTACAAAAATAGTGTTGGTCAAACCCCTACCTATTTCCAGCACCTTGTAGGGCGTGGCAAGGCACCCCTGTGACTTGTTACCTAAATCATTTTAGTCAAACCAGTACCCTTTCCCACTGTCTCATTCGGTGCAAGAAGGTACCCCTGTGACTGGTTAATGAAATAATTTTGTTTAAATTCTTACCCCTTTCCAAAGTCTCGTGGGTGGCAGGAAATCACCACCTGAAAGTTGCTACAGAAATAATGTTGGACAAATCCCTACACCTTTTCAAGTTCTCGTGGAGGTTGGGAAGGCACCGCTATGAACAGATACAGAAATAATATTCTTTAAACCTGCACCGCTTTTCAAAGTCTGGCTGGGTCCGGAAAGGCACACCTGTGACTGGTTACAGAAATAATCGGGTTTAAACGCGTGCCACTTTATAACGCCTCGTAGCAGGCAGGAAGGCAGCTCTGAGCATCTATACAATAATAATATTAGTCGAATGTCTACGTTTTCCCAAATTTTAGTTGGGGCGGGAAAACAAACCTGTGAGTTGTTAGAGAAATAATGCTGTTTAAGCCCCTACCCCTTCCATGCAGGGCGGGAAAACACCCATGTGAATTGTTACTAAAGTGATGTAGAAAAACCCCTACCACTTTCTAATTTCTCGAAAAGGGTAGGAAGGTACACCTGTGACTGGTTAAGTCACCCCTTTCCAACGCCTCGTGGGTGGCCGGAAAGTATCTCTGTGACAGGTTACATAAATAGTCTTCGACAAACCTCTACGCTTTTGCAACGTTTCTTGGGATAGGATAAGACGCCTTTGAGATTGGTTAAGGATATAATTTTGTTAAATTCCCACCCCTTTTCCACGTCTCGTGGTGGGCGGCAAGACACCCTTTTATCTGGTTACAATAATAATATTGGTCAAATCCTACCCATTCCTAAACTCTCATAGGTGCTCTCGTTCAAGTTCGTGCCCCTTACCAGCGTCTCGTATTGTGCCGGAAGGCATCCCATTGCGTTGAGTGGTTACAGAAATAATGTAGGACAAACCTCATTCACGACCTCTTTTAAACCCCTTCCCAACGTTTCGCAGGATGCGACAAAAGCACCACAGCGACTGGTAATTGATGTAATTTTGTTGAAATGTCTACCTTTTTCCAACGTTTTGCGGGTAGAAGGAAGGAACCCTTGTGACTGGATACATAAATAAAGTTGGGCAAACCCGTACCCTTTTACAGCTACATTTACAACTACAATATTGGTCAAAACCTTCCCCTTTTCCAAAATGTAGTAGGGGTTGGGAAGACACCGCTGTGAGTGGTTACTGAAATAATGTTGGCTAAAATCCTAACTCATTCCAACGTCTCGTAGGAGGCGGGATGGAAACCCTGTGTCTGATTACAATAACAATGTTGGTCAAGCCCCTACCCTTTTCTAGCGTCTAGTGAGGGTGGGAAAGCATCCCTGGTAATTGCTAGAGATATAATGTTTTTAACCCCCACCCCTTTAAAAAACCTTGTGCGGGGTGCGAAGGCTCCCATATGAATGGAAACAGAAATAATCTTGGCCAAACCCCTTCCTCTTTGCAAAGTCCGATCAGATGCGGAAGTCACGCCTAAGATTCATCTCAGAAATAATATTGGTTAAATCCCTAAACCCTTTTAAACATCTCGCAATCGTCAAGTAGGGTGCGGGAAGTCAGCCCAGTGAATGCCTAAAGAAATAATTCTCTTGAACCCCCTACCCCTTTCGAATGTCTCTTAGCGAGCGGGAATACATGCTTGTGGCTCGTTACAGAAATAATGTTGGTCAAAGCCAGGGATTGGTCAAGCTGATCTGCTCTGTTGCTGACGAACCCAGCAATTCATCATCCTGTGACATCTTGGACAAAGCATCGGGTTCGCGATGTAAGGTTCCTTTACGGTGAATGATCTCGGAGTCGTATGCGAGAAATTCGAGCATTCATTTCAAACTACTGTGGTCGACAATCACCTTAAAAATGGAAAACCTCCAGGTACTCTCGAAAGTTCCTAATGCTGCATATGATTGCGAGAAATTCTTCCTCTGTGACCGTATAGTTGCACTAGGTAGCGGAAATGACGCGGCTCGCGAAGGTGATAACTTTCTCCTGATCATCCTGGACCTGGTTGAACAGCGTGCCCAGACCATTGACACTAGGGCCCGTTTGGTGGCGCAAAGAATTCTCCTTTATGTCTCTAAATAAGGGATAAACTAAGATAGTCTGGTCAAAGAATCGGGCACCTTAGCAAACTCCGGGTTGAAACGCCTGTACCAGGATTCTAATCCCATAAATGTACGCCGATGCTTCTGAAATGTCTCAGTGATCACTATAAAGTCTTCAAGGTAGGGGAACCTCAGGCATGATAATCTTGTCGATTGACCTTTGAAAGGTTGCTGGATATCCGGCCAGTCCAAATGGCATCTGAAGAATCTGAAAGAGTCCTCGGCTGGGCACCATGAATGACGTATATTCCTGACAAAACTCATCCAGAGGAATCGGATTGTAAGGCGAACTTAGACGAAGTTTCCTCAGTATATCTGCGAAAAATGGTAGGCGTTAAGCATCCCTCTTGCAAATGGCGTTTAGCTTTCTAAAATCTAGACAAAGTTGGTAACCTCCTTAACCTTTCTTGGTCATTAGCATAGGGGCCGACCGTTCACTAGAAGACTTCTTAATCACAGAGTGCATGGCCTCTTGCACCTCAGTGGAGACTATATGATATCTTTCCCTTATTGATGCTTGGCTCTGAATATCTATGAGGTGTATCACCAAATATGTGGCGTTTAACTGGCTTTTCCTCTTAGAAACTATCTTTTTGTTTAGTAAACTCTGCAGTTCCTGATTCTCATCATATGTTAAATCCAACAGACCAGCATAGATTTCCTCCGTGATTAACCAAGTATCGATTGGATATCCCTGGTCGATTGCACGTATAGGCCTGAACAAACTCGGTGTCCAAATTCGTGTTTACCCTGACTTCGCATTCCTTAGTAATCCCGTGGATAGTCAAGGGCAACTCAACCGAATCTGCGAGAGCTATCTAAGTTGCTACCCAGGGAGTCCAGGATATTTGCGACTAAATTTCTTTCTATAAGTGTCCTATTTGAACCGGGGCCGTACAAAGTATCGACTGAAAAGGAACTGATGGAAACCTTATGGTTTACTTTACAACTTGCCAACTTAGTGTGCATAATTCCGGCGATCCGTTCAGGAAGAAAAATTTATTATGTGTACCCCTCATCGACCCGTATTTCGTCAAGATCTAATTTTTTAAATTCTGCTTGAAACTCCCAAAAAACTCAAACCGGATGTGAGGTGGATCTATCCCTTAAGCCAGGATCATCGGTGGACAAAATACTGCAGTCAACCGGTTTCTGACTTAAATCAGAAAAGTTGCCCACAGGACACTCAACAGAAAACGCGGTCATAAGTACAAAATCATCGGGGGATACGCTAGTACCCATATAATCTACCGAATCGTTTAAGGCCAGAACGTAAGTTACAATGGGTTCACAGACGTCGGATTTGGTTTGGACGGTTTCATGACTTTAAGAGGCAGTAGGGACTGAACCCACTGCTTCCCTTTTTCGTTTCCCGAGCAACTTTGGCAAATCTTTAGAGTGATGCCCTTCTTCTTACAAGCGACTCAAATCAATTATCGCAGTGAGGCGCAGCCTTTCTGATATGATCTTACCTGTCTAAATCTAAAACAAATGGCATCGCCCTAAGCACCAGGATAACTGTCTTGGACGGAAAGAAATTTTATACAGTTGCTGCATTCGCAGTGGTAGAATAGCGCAACCACGTTGTCAAAGCACTGCTGCCCCTGAGTAGAGAACGTAGTCGATTAATGTTACTAAAGTAGCTCGAAGGGGTTGGGGCTGAGGACAAGTTCAAAATCTTAAATGGGAACCCCTATTTTTGATTACATATGCGGATTCTTTTGATAAAAATGCGTATGATTTATCTAAAATATTTTTCTTGTTTCGCGATGGATGGCGCTGTAATCGACGAAATTGAGTTTTTCTTCATTTTACTGTTACTGGGAATGCACGCTGACGATTCTGCAATATAGTACCTTCACAATAAGAAATACACCATTTTCATTGTGACATGACTGACGACGGAAAAAAACAATTTTTCAAATTGCTGCAGAATCTTTGAACGAGTGCAATAAAAACTCGTACATAAAAAATACATCGGCACGAACATAGGTAGAACCTCCTTCTTTTTCAAGTCGGTTAAAAATAAGTGAAATAGAGCTTCGGATCTCTTTTGTAATTATTATTTTGAAAAACATGCCAAAGCGTATGCCCGTTTTGAGAAGTAATTATTAAGTAATACGTTTATATTAACAGTGTTTCCTGACTATACCTAAATTTTAGCTCTGGCTTTATTGTAGATTGAGGTCAGCGGAGGCTATCGAAACATTACGAAAGTTTTTACTCTTTTCTTTTCTTAAATACAGTAAATTAGAAAAAATACATTTAAGACAAAACACATTTTAGTTAGATAAAACATTATTCCGAATACTACTTTACAATGGAGTGTCTAACCGTACGCGAAAAAATTGAAATGGTTCTGGTGTACGGAGAAGCTGGAAAAAATCTTGATAAAGCTCTCAATCTCTACGCTCAGCGTTTCCCAAATAGAATTGTGTCACGTGCTTTATTTTGTCGTACTATTACAAAATTTACTACCGATGGAAGTGTTTAATCTGAAAAAAAAATCCGTAGAACAACAGTAACTGGAGAAAATTATAAAATTGCTGTATTAGCTGCAGTGGTCAATAATCCTCACGTTAGTACACGAGAAATTGCTCGTGATTCCAAAATCCTTTCTTTTTTTCGTTATGTATTATTTTCTGACGAGTCGTCTTTGACGAACCATGGAATAGTTAATCGACACAATATGCACTACTGGAGTATTGAAAATCCGCAGTGGCTTCGTGAAGTCGAACACCAGCGTCCATGGACTGTAAACGTATGGTGTGGAATAATTGGCAACAAACTGATCGGTCCCCAGGTTATCGAAGGCACCCTAAGTGGTCCAAAATATCAAGACATTTTAGAAAATGCACCGCCAATATTGCTTGAAGGCTTGAGCTTAGAAATGCGGCAGAACATGTGGTTTCAACATGATGGTTGTCCGACAAACTATTCAGCGGTAGCACGAGAAGTTCTTGATCGTGATTTCAATGGTCGCTGGATCGTTAGAGGCGGTCCGATAAATTGGCCTGCAAGATCGCCAGATCTTACTTCACCAGGTTTCTTTTTGTGGGGCTATCTGAAAGACAACGTGTAGAAATAAAAACCAACAACACGTGAGAATATGATTGACCGAATTACAAGTACATGCGCTGAAATTTAAGAAGATACACTTCTCCGTTCTGTAAATTCATTTAAATTAGGGATTAATAAGTGCATTGAAGCCAAAGGTCATCATTTTGAGTACTTACATTAATTAAAAAATGATTCCCTGAGTACTTCGAAACGTGAGAGACGAGGGGACTCACGATAATCAAGCACTTCGAATCGTGAGAGGCAAGGGGACTCACGTTAATCAAGCAGCCCGAAAGGAACAGAAAACTGCTACGTCCACGTCGTTTTTCCTGGCTTACGCTAAAAGTAGTAGCTTATTTTAAGGCTAATTTCGAGTATTGCAGAATCGTAAGCGTGCATTCTCAGTAACAGTAAAATGAAGAAAAATTGAATTTCGTCGATTACAGCGCCATGTATCGTGAAACGAGAAAAATTTTTCAGACAAATTATACGCATTTTTATCCAAAGAATCCGAATATAAAATAAAAAATAGGCTCCAATTTAAGGTTTCGAACTTCCGCCCACCCCCACCCCCATGGGGCGGTGTGGGGGAACCGATTATAACATCAGTGTATGTACTCCTCAGAGTGATGTAATTTTGATTCACAAAATTTTTTCATAGAGTGGTAAAATTCGTGGCAGATGTTATATAGTCAATCACACACTGATTGCGGGACGCGTGCTATAGCCTTTTGGCTATTATCAACCGTTGGTTTTATTTCACGGTTCGCATCGACCAAAGCTCTCGCTGCATTATACACACAACAATTGATAGTCCACAGGTCGGATTCTTCGTAAAATTGCCCACGAAGCTCCTAATCCATTTAAGCCAGATCGTTAGGCCTGGGTGAAACCTGGATATTGATCTTTCTTAAGGTTATGAAGCATCGCTCGTCCGCTATCGGATGCCTGCCCGCGGTTAATCTTGTCACCTCTCGTTCTCTGCTGTCGGCTTGTTCTGGCTCTGGTAGAGCAGGCTCTCCGCTTACATAGCACCTTTTTCGCGCACCTCGGTCTGATTTTGCAGAAGTTGATGCGAAAAGTGCGATAGCTCTGAGTGTTTCTCGCACTACTGAGCATGCAGTCGTGCATGTAAGTCTCTCGTTCAGAAGTTACACTCGCATCGTAGCATTCTAGCCAGTCCTGATTTTGTCGCTCAATCCACCTAAAAGTTCCAAGATTCCGCCAATCCATCACATTGACTCCATCTTCATTGTCGCCCCTACCTCTAGAGTGCTCGGCAGTGTTGGCTGACCCATATATATATTCGAAATTTGAAAAAACAAAAAATAGCGAAATTACTGAATACTTCATACTGATTCTAGAAAATGAACTTACTAAATGTATTTAACTTAAAAGAATATTCGTAACCAATATTCGTAAAAACATTTAAACTATGATTTTAAGCAACAGCTTGTTATTAATTGACAGGTAGGTCAATATTTGCATATAATTAATGATTTTTTTTGTTAGTTGTGATTAACATCTAACTTTGAATCGTTTGAATTATTTTCTATACGTTTCTTTTTCGACTAAAACTATGCGGAATATCACTGAAATTGTTGAGGTTATGTTTTTTGTATATTTCTGCCGTTAAATAATGACACTTCTCTTTAATCTTTTTAAGGCGAAGTCCAGTTAATCAGTGTACGCTTTCCCTAATCAGAGTAATTAAATTTATTGTAGCAAGAGAAGAACAATGCAGTCCATCCACAAATTAATCAATCGAACCAAACATAACCGTTTTAGAATATATAAGTCAGTCTCTGAATAAAACATGCACTTATAGATTATAATATAATAAGAATTTTAAAACCATAAAAGCATTGGTATATGCGTATATGATTTATCCAAACAAACTTATCTATAATATACATTTTGTAGGTTATGTTTACTATTTACTACTAAATATTTCGTAGAAACTACGAAAATACTAATATTTTTTGAAAAACTGCTCTATTGATATTCCTTTATGTGGACTTCACCACATTTCAGTTATTTAAACTACACTAAACATTACAAATAAAAGCGAGAATCATGCGAAGCCGGCGTCCGTCTTTCAGAACGTCTCTCTTTTCCGGGACGTCAATGCCACTTCCGCCCTTCTTACCGTTTCTATTCTTTACGTTATCGTTGGATAGCCTTCTTTAAACTTGGAAGCGTTTCCCGACGTTCATGGTTTTTGCACCAGCAGGTCGCGGTACGCAAACTCTTGCAAGAACCAATTTTCAGGATTTGTTGGTGGTTTATTTTCTTTGATGGCTGTCGAATCTCTCTCGACCTCTACCAAGTCGCGAAAGTTCATCAAAAGATCGAAAGTGGGAGCGACGAATCACTCTATAAAACTCCGGTCTAAGTCCCTCATGGGCCCAGTCCAACTGTTCTACCGACGGCTTCTAATATTCTAGCAAGTTGATTAGGCTCTCTCTAAAGAAACTAGAAACCAATAGCGGGTGACACATAAGATCAATATTCAACAATTAATTTTTATACATAGATAGATTCGATTGAATCCAAAAAAATCAAATAAATCATCAACAACAACAAAATTCACATCGCGTAATGAATCGATAAATCAATGAAGAAGAAAAAATTTCGTAATAAATAGGATTAAGGGCGCTGAGAGCTGGCACAAGGTAACGCAATAAAATTCCTAAAATCAATCAGGCGCTCCTAACAGCCCAAGGGGTGAGGGGAACACGTTTAATGTAAATCCTGCTCAAAGATGTGATTTGACTCATATAATATTTCGATCCATTTCAAATACAAATCCTAATTCCAATTTTTTATTTAAACCAATTGAAATGGAAAATTTAAATTCCAATAAACATTTTGAATCTAAATATCAAACTGAATTTTTAATTAGAATCTTAATTCAAATTATAAATGTCAATTCCAATCTTTAACTCAAATTGTTTATTTAAGTTGTTGATTTATTTTGTTTATTTAAACTCTTAATTTAAATTGTTACTAATGGGCCAAAGTGGGGAACCTCACATGACGATTTTGTGAGGATTTTCACTTGGAGTGATTGTTAGAGAGATTGCTCAGCAAGCTGGGCAAGCAGTGCTGCGGAACGAACGTGTTCCTTTACTCCCATCCCCAGCGAGTGAGGCACGCCTACCCCGAAAGGGAAACGGCTTTATGGTATAATAATAATAATAATTCAACTTGACAATTAAAATCAACATTTCTCAATTCAAATCTTTAATTCAAATCATCTATTGAAATCTTAATTTAATTACGTCACTTTAACTTTCAAACTCATTGATTAAAGTTTCCCAATTTATGAGAAAATATGAAATTCTCAAAGTCCCAGAACTAAAATTCATGCACAGTAAATCACAATGAAGAAAACAGGGGAGAAAAATTCAAGTTAGTTTTCAAATTTAGAAAGAAAATATACACATATTTACCTTCCCTCCTACTTAAAAATCCCGCAAGCGGCAGTGAGGTGAATTATGGTTGGGTAATTCGTAAACAAAGTCAAAACATTAAAAGGAGTAAAAAATTCGAAGCTGAATCCGTGCGCAGTAAAAAAGCGAAAAAGACCAAAAACTGCATTTTTGGACCACCCTTATATATATTTAAACGAAAAGAAAGGGAGGTATAAAGACCCTTTAAGTAAGTTGCGACGATTGTACCCGGAATATTCGGTTAAATTAACCGTGCTTACCGTCGGCGCTCTTGGTGGTGCCAGTATTTCAATGGTTAATATCCTGAAAAGCATCCCTGCGTGTGAACAATATGCTAAAAAACTTGCGGCGAAATGAAGAAGGCGGTCATCCTTGGGTCGCTCCGTGTCCTCAGGGTGCACGAGACTTTTGCCGGATCGACGTATTGATTCCATTACAGACTGTATCGACCTATCTCAGGGTCGTGAGACGTGGTTATGGCTGAAGTTTTACCGCGATTTCGCTGGGATCCGGTGCAATTTTTTAGATTAGCAGCCGATCCTGATACACACACACACACACACACACACACACACACACACACATATATATGGTAGATAATACTTGTCATAATGAGGCATAATTGATTTATTACCAATATCTTTATCACTTATAAATATCGATGGTACCTTTACCTCATTCCATACATATGCATTGCGTTTCACGTATATAGACCGTTACCCAAATGAGAGTCGTTGATTTTCACAGCGATACGACGGTCTGTCTTAATTTAACATAGATTACACAGATCACAATAAACCGAGTTAATAGGGTCAGTCCCGACCGTAATCCTTGATTAACGGATTTAATTATAGGACTCTATGTATTAGTGTGTTGAGAAAGGAGGGTTGTATGCAGCGCACGGTCATTACAGAGGCCTTAGTAATACGTGTATCAATGTACAGACATATCATAACGCATCTACACTGGGGTGTGTCATCTAAAAGTCTGCGGTTTGCTTCAGTCTGACTACCCTAGGGGAGTCGGTCTCTGAATTTTCTTTAAATGTTAAATGTTTACAGACACGTTACACATACATACTTTGTAGCTTTACGCATAAAAACGCTAATCCTGAAAAGTAGGCTGATTCGGTGCTGTTTTATGTTGCGACAAAAATGAGGGAACAGAGAATGAGAGTGCAGCTATGTGCATTTTATAGTTTCATACTGAAAGTATTCTCATTTGGAGACAAAAATACGATTTCGAGAACAAAACAAACGTGCTGCAAAAAACTATATATAGATGTCCGCTGCCTTCAGCTAGCTTGGTATCGATTGTTCTGATTAGTCACACTGCAGTAGGTACGATAAGCGGGACAGCAGAACTACGTGCGGCATCCGACTTCATGCATATCTTATTCTCTTGAGACTTGCACGAGGCATAAGCTGAAAGTGAAGTATACACTTGGGAAAGAGAATATATGTGTAACTTCTTTACATATTGGAATATGTAATTGTTTATTCAAAATGAGTTATTTGATATTACCTTATTCGTCGACATAGTACTTTTTTCTTGAGACGAAATAAGACATTCAATATTATAATTTCAGAATTTCATCATATGCTTTCTTAATTTTAATTCAACTTTATTAGAATTCATACAAAATTTTCTTCACCCTGCCGATGAAAAAGTACTGAAAACCCACTGGTGAAACACACTGGGCCGTCAGTGCCGTTTCACACCCTCATATAATGGTCCTATTCTATTCATCACGTACAGGCCGGACATAGATACGTTATATTCATTCCAATTTTAAACATCAAAAAGAAAAAGTTAGATATCTGAAACAATCGAAACCCGTAAATTCTGAATTTCTAACCTTCTTATAGATAATTTAAAATTTTAGTTTTGTTTTGATTTCTAATCCCTTTCAGCTTGTCTACTTGGTAGCCTGGTTGCATAAGCATAGGCACAAGGATTTTCACTAACACTATAGTATACACTACTAACACACCTTTTCAAAGTTCTCACATACTAGATTTGTGGGTGAACATAGCCTTTTAAAAATTTAAATGGACACTTGAAGAGGAACTCAGGTATATAAAACTAGCGGTACAGGTAAGGGATCGTTCATATATTACGTGAGGCTGTTTTCTTTTGTTTAAATAAAGATGAGAATAAAGTTGCCATTAAATAAAAAATGACACAACGATATAAACAAAAGAAAACATCCTTACGTAATATGTGAACGATCCCTAGTGTTGAAGAAACAGCACTGAGTCGTCACTCACCAGTGGGTTTTCTTTGCTTTTGCAGTGCGTTTCATCAGCTGGGTAATGCAAATTTATTTCTGATTTGTCTTAAATACTGCTGTGCATTTTTGTAACAATTTTCTACAGCTCTCCTTCAGTGAGTGATCGAATATTCAGCATATTTTTTGTGACTCATTCAGTGTTTCTTTCCATAATTGTTTAATTCATTATTTAAAGAAATGTAATAATAAAATGCGCAGTTTCGCCATTTTTTGATGGATTAACTGTGAATGACCAATTTTCAAATGCCTCTTACATTCAGATGGTTCAAAATCTTCACGTTTTAACAGTCTAGCAGCAGTATGATCCAAAAGGTCTTATAGTTGAATAGTAGCTCCTGTTTCAGTGACTTTTATAGCAGAACAATCTTTGCGTCTACAATCCGGCTGTAAGGAGGTAGAATGTCCACATTTTGTCTTTCAAGCGATTCCTCAAAACTTGATATTTACTTTTTGTAAGCTTCAAGTCCACAAAAAGTGCGAGAGCCTCATCATCAGTGACTGAGATTGAATTTTCATTCTGCAAATCTCCCGTATCTATATACGTTGCATCATTTGAGAGACCTTTTCTGAGAGGATCAATCGCAGTTTTGCTGTCCAGTATTCGTACATTATAATGTTTAACTGCCTTAATTCTCCTTTTTTCGTTTTATCAGAGCATTGATCAAAAATTTTTTTCTATGAAAAGGGGCTGATGATGTCTCTGATAAAGAAAATTCTGAATTCAACCAAGTTTTATTTGGCAGGAGAAATTTTTCATTGCGCTTCTTCTGATCACCTACACTTTTTGCCTGTTTGTTCGCGAATGCTAGCATGTAATATCGAGTAAGTTTGACGCGAGCTAATTTTTTCGAATTCTCAGGAAGATCGTACTTCTCCTGTAGGTGATTCAATAAAACTTCTACAATTTTAGAACTCGGGGTTATCAGGACACTGCTCAAGTCCTGATTTTTGAGTTTAAGAAATTCCATAATAAGAACAAAATAACACAAAATAATGAAAAAGGAAAAAACACACACAGACATAAAGTCATATATGCGTATCGAATTAATATTAATATTATTCTGATGAAATTGTTCATGCCGATAACAATTGGGTTTAAAAAATTGGTCATTCACAGTTAACCCAGTTTTGAAAACGAATTAAGATTATCGAAAAATTGCGAAACTGTGTATTTGTTTATTACATTTGTTTAAATAATCAACAATTGTTATCGGATAATCGAAAATAATGAAAGGGTATCATCAATTAGTAAACTGCAGTTGATTCTGGGTGTAAAACGCTATTCATTCCATGACGAATAGAGAATATGTGTAATTGTTTATGAAATTGTTAATAACAATTGGCCGTTATTATTATTTATCCAAATTCTTTAACTTTGTTTGAAGATCAGCCATTAAAAATTACATACATTCAAAGAATGGAGTTTGTGTGACGAAAAATAGCCGAATATTGAAATTATTAACTAAGATCGTTTGAACAATTGCGAATTGTTATTATATGAGCAGATATGATAAGTAAGTATCATTCCCGAGCTCTATGGAGAAAATTCCATAGATAATGACTATTCTTTCGTCACCAATAGCTGAAGGCAAAAATTGTTTTCTTTATTTGTTTATAATAACGAAACTTTATTCATGAATCCTCATGGGTGTGCATCAAGTCTCCGTCAAACCATATGAAACCATTTGTGACGTGCTCCGAGAAAAGGGCCCTTAGCCGCCTTACGTCGATTTTATAGGAACGATTTGAACATCACGTTAGGGTTAGCTTCTGTGTCAAATGTCAATATTCATGCTGTAGATGTGTGAGTGGCGAGAGAGAAAACTCGATCGTTGGTCCGAACGCCCAAATAAAAAGTCTTTTTTTATATTGCATATTACACGGGGTATTTTTCTGACTTCGTCAATCGAAAGAGCAAGTTTCGATTAATAATAAATGCTTATAATCTGAAAATTGATTTTTGGCCGCTAAGGGCCCTTTTCTCGGAGCGCGTCACATTTTCATCCACTTATTTGTTTATAACAAATTAAATACATTTTTTAGTTCATCCTACGGTACTGAAAAATTGTACTGGATAGTTCCTCTACTTATTCTGGGTATTTTGGAATCAATCTGAGTATTCTCTTGGAAATTGTACTCTTCAAAAGTAAAAAAAAATTTTTTTTAAATTTTTGTCAATAAAAAATAGAGCCTTAATTTGAATATATATTCTGATAAGATCATGCGAATTTTCAACAACTTTAATTTTTTAAAAAACCTTTTAAATCGGATAAAAATTGTAGTCGGAGAATCAATTTGTCCAGAGCCGTGATTTTGGTACTACTGTGCGGCGCGCGGCTCTGTTTATATATTTTTTTATCTTTTGCTTAATAACCGTCAAATAAATAATGAAAATAAATGAATTTTCTTGATTATTTTAAATATTGTAATTTTTCAGAGCATTTAAAAAACCTTTTGTCTCTGGATGAATTATTTTATAAAATCTATGTCAATTTTTTGTATGTAAATAATAGGAGTGGATTTAAATTTATACGTTTTTCCAAATAAAAAAGAAAAACTTTATTTGAAAAATACATTCATAATATATAAGTTTATTTATGAAAATAAGAAATATCGATCGATGCATTCAGGATTCACGATAGAAGTTTGACTTGTACATTCACTTGTCGGTAAAGAAGGAGTTCGCTTGTCAATTATGTAATAAAACTTTTTTTACAATTATTAATATCTATGATCAGAGACACCTTCCTTCGCGCCATATATATGACGTGGCAAATTTTCAAGATAATAACGGAATAATAATATAATGTAATAATAAAGTAAGTTTAGGGAAAAAAGTACCGATATAGCCTCCAGTTTTATTTTCTTCAAGAATTGTTTTTTCAAATTTTGCACAGAAACAAAGCAGAGACATACAATTTATATACTCTTTGGCTTATTCCGAAGCACTTCAAATGCGCGATCGAGAGAGGGCTTAGTGAGATGTCGATTTCGGCGAGAGTTCTCGAAACTTTTTTTACGTTTTTACTCGACAATACATCTATTACGAAATAATTTATACGGTTAAAATACATTGAAAAATAATTTATTATTAATGTACAGAACTCTTAATAGAAACTTATCATTATGAAGAAAACTAGAAATCAGGATCACAAAGTGTATGCAGTGAACTTCTTATCCATCCGTGCCAACAAGTTAATTCGTTCTGCAACGATGTCCTCTACAGACATCACCAGACCGCCGGTCGAAAACAGTCTCTCAACCGAAACCGAAAAAGCTCTCTCTCTCTCTCTCTCTCTCTCTCTCTCTCTCTCTCTTTCTCTCTCTGTCTCGGATACTATAGATTTACAAATAAAAGAGAGAAGAAGTACAATGAGATGAATGTAACAAAATTTTTATCTAGAAACACGATATTTAAGGGTTTATTATTGATTTGCACCGAAATTGTTTGTTTCTGCTTGTATAGTATAAACTACAATTTTTCAAAGTATAATAATTCAGAGAATCGATACAATAATGTTTGTAACACACTGAAAAAATCTAGGAAAAAATAGAGGAGATTTTCGAGAGTCTCGATTCGAGAAGAGAGTTTCTTGCTTCGGGATCGAGACGAAAGTCTATTTTTCAACTTCTCACGAGATCGAGATCAAGAGTTGAATAAAATCTCGTATCGTCTCGCTCTCGTGAAGCTCTATATTGAACAGTCCTAGAGAATTTAAAATATTTTTATAATTTTTTATTAATTTCAAAAAGTTGAGAAATATATTTTTTTCGCACATATTACACATATATAACAATGCAAATAAACTTCTCAATTGCTTGAATTGCTATTGACTTTTTTATTCTTATAAAATGTGTATAAATTTTTTAAATTCAATCAACATTTATTAAAATCACATTAAATATAATACGATGTATTGAAATTTTTGCTTCAGTAATTCAAATGACATAAATAATTTACAATTATCTCCAAAATCTCTAATCAGGTATTAAAATACATTTAAATAGTTCAAAAAATATATATTTTAAGACTCCTAGAACGTTTTCGAACTTCAAAAAATAACTTGAAATCTCTTAAATTTTCTAAAGTAATTCAAGTAACTTTAAAATTATTTGAAATACTAACAAAATCATTTAATTTTTTTTTAAATTTATTACAATAGTTGAAATTACATTAAATCCCTTATTGAAATTAGGTAAATATTTAAAAATTATGAAATTCAAAATTAAAAAAAAATACTGTTTAAATGTACTATTTAAATCATTCTCATTATTTTGAAAGTACATACATGTAAAAACAAGAAGTCTTATTCGTATAATTTCAAAATATGAAAAAGAAGAACTGTGATTTCAAGATTTCAAAATATAATAATATGTAAATAAATATATCCACATCCATACGCATTAATATAAATTACTAAAAATCTTTAAAAATGAAATAAAAGCACATTGAATATCTTAAACCACATTCATCTTTGCAATTTGGTCACAAATTAGAGAATAAAAATTTTTGTATTTAAATTCCTCAAAATCACTTAAAATGTCATTCAAAATTTTAGAATCACTTTAAACCACTGAAATTATTTTGTAATTATCTTCAAAATTTATTATAAGCTATTACAATATAATGAAATTAATAAAAATCCCTTCAATGGTTTTAAACTCTTTGAAATTATAAAGAATTCCTCAAAAACAAAATATGTTTTAATAATTTAAAAATCATTTATATCTTTCAAAATTACTTTAAATTTACAAAAATAATATCAAATCCTTTAAAGTTATTTAAAATTCATCTGCAATTCCAAAAATACTTTGAAATCATTACAATTCTATGTAAATGGATTCATATTCATTAAAATAGTATTCTAAGTATTCTAAATTGTCTTTAAAGTCGCAAGTATAATATAATATCTATTTAAATATCTAAAATAATGTAGTTAAAATGTAAAGATACTTATGAATTGTAGATGTTTTAAATATATTTGTAAGCTTTTAAAGAATGTTTAAAATTTATCAAGTATTTAAAATAAATCTTCATAAGTTTCAATAAGTCCTATATATGGTTTAAATTGACCGAAAACATGAACATTTTTTTAAATAAGTTTTAAACATATCTTGAATCTCCGATAATGTTATAACTATCTCGATGAATCAGTGGAAATAAAAAAGAAACTTAAAAGATAAATAGCTATTCAAAATTTTAGTCTATTTACAAAATTTTGGATCCATTCAAATTATAATTTACCTATTTTATGTTACATTTTGAACACTGTCTTTTTTAAAAACATTAATCGTCTTATTTTAAAACTTTCATATTCTTTATTTTCATTCTTACTATTTTCTTGATAAACACTACCATCTGAGCCACGATGACATCTAATTTCCAAAATTTTAAGGAACATATAGAATATTTTAAAGCAATTTAAGGAATATTTCAAGTTAGTTAAAAAAAATATGTATGTTCTACATTTTTGAATAAATAAATTTTTTTTAAGTGTTCTGTAAGTTTCCAAATATTTTCCACAAATTTCAAAGTGTTTAAAATTTATAAGTATTCTTTAAACTCTAAAGTTTGAAAAAAATGTGTAAAATATTTTTAAAATAAAGAACGTTTCTTTAAATTGTTCTAGATTCTTTTATAGCAAATGTTCCATTTTCTAAAATACTTTTTAGTTTTCTCGATTAATTTAAAAAATTAGAATTATATGACCCTAAAGCAGACAAAGAACGCGCGTGTTTTCGTCATGCGAGATACTTTGTATGTATTACTGATTTTTTTTGCTGTTTGGACTAATTTAAATTAATCCGAAACAATTTAAAGCAATTTTGTGAATCCTCTTCAACCTTTTTTATCTGTCTTTCAACCTCAAATTATATTTTAATTTCAATACATGTGCCAATCCGAAATTCAATCCAAATGGATCCGAGGCTCACTTATCAAT
>JAAAKG020009636.1:0-21116 GCA_010014905.2 Druon quercuslanigerum
AGCGGGACCTATTTTATTCCAGCCCTACCCTCTGTTTCCAGCCAGCATTCCCCTATCCGCCACCCGGGGACGCGCCAAGTAGGGGTGTCACCTCCCCTCCACCACAGACAACTGTGGTGGGACTTGGACTTCGGTGCAGGGTAGAGTGCACACCAGTGCAGGATAACTGAATTAGGGATATTCGATTCTTTAAAAAGAATCGATTCTTGAATGGATCTTAAAATCGTTCCTCCAGAATCGAGTCACCTAAAAAATGGAACCCAATGAATTGATCTAGCAAGAATCGATCCAAAAAAATCGTTGAAAAGACATTTAATTTTGTTATCAGGTTTTTGAGGCAAATTCTATTTTAGAAAATTTTTTAAAAATACAATAGTATTTCAATACCATTTTACAATACCGTTTTTTAATAAAATATTATATGCTTAAGGCATATAAATGTCTTTTTTATGATTCTAGATAACTAAGTAATATATCACATTTATTATGATACTTAATTAAGATAAATACAAATTTTAGGCCGTCGCCGTTTTCTGGTGCCATAAAAAGGTATTTTGGGAATGCATCTGGATTCTTACCATAAAGGATCGATTCAGTCAAAAGATCTAAGATAAAGAATCGATTCAAAAGATCGATTAATCAGACTCTTTGGATCGATCTTCGCAAAATATTCGCAAAATTATTTATTAATTTACGACTGAGGTCGTAAATTAAGGAGCAAACTACAGACTGTTATTAGGAAGATGAAAAAATAATGCAGGTAAATAATAACACACACTTCTTCCAAAGCTTTTCGTTATGCGTTGTTATTTACAGCTTGTCAGCAATATTGAAATCTCTTGTATGATTATGATTTAAATCTTTATCAATCACAATATTACTTTCAATTTTAAGGATGTGCATTTTTGCAAAAAAATCTTTGTTAGTAAACCTACAAGTCACAGTACCACTTTTTGTAACATAATGTTTGCGGAACTGGTAGTTATCAACAAACAACAATTTTTCACCTTTTGAACTTAAAATAGTGCTTACTTCCACCGTAATAAAAGAGGATTTTTGATGTTACTCGGTGGAGCATTTATTTTCAAGTGCAACTTAGAAGCTCAGGTCGTCAGGAATGTAACCACTTGTCACCCCTAAGTAGTTATGGATATTCAAATGTTGTTTAGTTTTCAGGTTTGCATTATTTTACAATTTATTAATCTACTACTTCTACTATGACATAATTTCATTTTTTCCATATTTCTAACAATTATTAATTTGGTAATACATTATTTAACGCAAATCTACTGCAGCCCTAAAAATTTTCAAACTTAACTTTAAAAATATATACGGAACTGTTTGGAATTTTCCATTCAATTTAGTATCTTGGGTTTAAACTGAAAGCATTGCAATCGAATATTCTTCAGTTTTCCGCCCATTTGTCATTAGCATCCAGTGATCTGTTGTACATATTATTTATTACCCCAGTTCTCAGGCATATTTCAAAAGATGAAATTGATATTATTTAATTTTGCAAGAGGTATAAGGTTTAGCGGAAGTAAGCCGTAGGATTAGAGAACCTTTTTCGAACCAAAGATTAAAGACAGGTCAATTGGCGCAAGTAGCCTACGCCCATTTGTTGTACCCCGGAACGATAAATGTCAAAATTTTCGGAACGTTCTTCCGAAACGCATTCCACTCAGCGATTTTTTAGAGTGTGATTTGCCCCGCACCAAGACTCATCCGTGAAATAAATAGGCCAAGTCAGTCCCCGATAAGATTGGATTGATTTAAAAAATTCCCTTCGACTTTCTGCCACTTTCGAACTCTCCATTAATATATTTTTTATCCAATTTCGTGTACAGAAATTAATTTTTTTTAGTAATCTCCACAAAGTCGTTCTGGACATTTGCGCAAAATCTGGCATTTATTCCCTTAATGTGACTAGCAGATTTTTTACATTTGGAAAAGTTTTCTTCATATAAAAGTAAAAAGCTTCCTCCGAATGATAGCCAGAAAGAAATTGTCCATGTGAATGCAAGGTCTGTCTGCCTTTTCATGCGGTTGTTTTAATTCTCCGCTTACAGCTACTCTTGTGACACGCTTCACTGTACTCTCCGAAATGTCCAAACATTCCGCAGTTCGCTTGACTACATTTTGATAATATCTTCTATTTGAGGTACTGCTAGCAGCTCTCCTATATTCGAAAAATGTTCTAACTTTCAGAATCATTTCTTTTCCCTCCACACTTAAAACGTGACATCTGTCACCACCGATGCGCAACTGGAGAAATTGTTGTACAATATTTTCATTCTCTTCGCTGTTTTGAATTGCGGGTTTTTTTATCGTTATCGGCGAACACGTCTGTTTCTTTGTTAATCACTTGTTGTCTTTCTTGAAGTGGACCATAGTTTGTTCCATATGGAAATTACCAGGGGTATTAGTTGAAGTTTGCCGGTCTTACTCATAGATATGGCTAGAGATACATTTCTATGATTTAACATCTATGTCATATTTTTCTATAGACAATAACCTTCAAAAATACACAATTCCATTCTGCCAAAATAATAGCAGCATAGTTGTTTACTTCAGTAAATGTGTCGAGTTCCGTTCCATCGATTGCTGGTAGAAACTTGTGGTGAACATGCTTTAGTGATTAGAACACGTAAGACATGGTTTCCTCAATTTAAAAGTGGGGATTTCGATTTAACAGACAGTGAACATCCTGGTGCATCGAAAAAGTTCGAAGACGAGGAATTGCGGGACCCAACCGAATCGCAACAACAATTGGCACAAACACTAAATGTGACCCGAGGAGCAATTTTCCAACGTTTAAAAGCCATGGGAAAAATCCAAAAGTATGGAAAATGGGTACCATAGCAGCTGAACGATAGACAAATGGAAAATCAAAAAACCATTTGTGAAATGCTGCTTTAATGGTTCGAAAGGAAATCTTTTCTACATCGAATTGTCACGGGGGACGAAAAATGGATTTATTCCGAAAACCCGAAGCGGAAAAAATCATGGTTTTCACCTGGTGGGGTCAACCCGTCGACTCCAAGGTCAAATCGCTTTGGCCGTAAGACAATGCTCTGCGTTTGGTGGGACCAGTGTGGTGTGGTGTACTTCGAGTTATTAAAACCTGGTGAGGCGGTGAATACGGATCGCCGCCGACAACAAAATATCAATTTGAATCATGCGTTGATCGACAAACGGCCGGAATGGGGCCGAGAACATGGCAAAGTTATTCTACAACATGACAACGCACCGTCACATACCGCTAAAGTAGTGAAGAACACATTAAAAGAATTGAATTGGGAAATATTATCGCAGCCGCCCTTTTCTCCAGACCTCGCCCGTCCGACTATCACATTTTCGCATCGATGGGACACTCACTCGCAGAGCAGCGCTTCGCCAATTTTGAAGAATTCGAAAAATGGCTCGTCGAATGGTTTGCCTCGAAAGAGAAAAAGTTTTTTTAGAATGGTATTGATGATTTGCCTGAAAGATGGGCAAAATGAGTAGAATCCAATGGTAAAAACTTAGAATAACATTTTTTTGAGATTCCCTTGAGGATTAAGTGTTTTCTTTATTTAAAAAACCGGCAAAATTCGACTAACATCCCTGGTAGTATTCTCTTCCGACGAATAAAAGCGAAATTGCAGGGGATTCTTCATCGTGCACGAAATCTTGTATAAAATAATGTTTATTATCAAATAATAGAACAATATTGATATTTACCTTGTGTAACTCTGAAGATGCACGACATTCAAGGTAAGTAGCATATTCTCCTGCGCGTTTCAGTTTTAAGCTATATTCTATACGCGTATCAATTTGAAAGTCATGTTATGCCCAAAAACTGTATCGTGGCCAATTTTCTTCAGAATTTATATAATCCACGATTTCTCTGCGAAGGAGAAGTTGGTCCTCTCTTTGCAGACCACTAGTTATTGAAGAGAACAGGCAATCGTCTCTTCCTCCCGTCTCTATCACATGAAATTTCTCTCCAATTTTATATAAATAAAGTACACGTTCACTTATTTTGTTCTTTTTTAATCATTGAAAATCACAAATATAGCACAAATCGAATTCAAATTCTAAACATGTTTTCACGAAGACGATCTTCAAGCGACTAAGGACTCAAGTCTGCATAATCTGCATAACTAAGAGCAAAACGGGAGTCTTTAAAATTTTAGGACCGGTGTGACATTGCGACACCTTGAGTTCACTGTTGTCAGTCATACGTTTTCGGTATAAATACTTATTTTTCTATTCTTATAGGCTCTGAAAGATACTTTTCGAAGCAGATACGGATTTCGGATAACATTCTATATATGTCAGAATTATTTCAGAATTTTATCATTTGTCAATCTTCTTATATACTAAACAAATTATGACTTCTCATAAGACCACATCTTAATTTTAATAATTGATTTCACGACTATGAAGCTCTGAAAGGTTCTAAAATTTTAACCAGAGCTTCAGTGCATTTTAATACAGCTGTCATCCAAATATCAAACGATTCTCATTAGTAATTCTATTACTGAAGGTACTCCTTTAAAAAATGGTATTAAAAACATAGGTCAATCGATTAGTATCGAACTAAGGAATATTTTCCATTCTTGTACCCAGTTTGAATTATGTCAGTGAAAAAAGTTTTACTATAAAAAAACCGATTTTTAAAGTATTATAAAGTCCTAAAAAATGCAATAAATATTTTTAGAAATCGTTCGGTTATTTTAAAGATAGTAGTGGTGAAATGACAGAAAATGACTGGTTAATATTGTTTCTCATAATTAATCATCATTATACAAACAATTGCGCTCCAGACACCTTTCCATCGATAATCAAATTCGCTGACATAAATTTTATACCTTATTTTATATTTCTTTTGAAAAAAGGAAAATACGCACACTCACTTGTGCTTAATGATTGCTCTCCCTACTCATTAAAGTGTTACATCGAGAGGCGCGCCGACATATTTAATATGCAATTTAATATTGAGGCATGCTACTTTTTACGAAGCCTTCACGTACTATTTCTTTCAATTAAATTTGTCAATAAATGAAGAAATTAATTCAGGCTGTCACTAACTGGTTGCATGTCACTAACTGGTGTCTTTACCTTAGATTGTTGGTAAAGTCGCCTGCTGATAAAAAAAATCAAGAAGACTTCTCTGGGTCCGAAGATATTGTCGTTTCAGTGAGACGCTGAGCTGTTAGTGTCGTGACTCGCAAAAGATGGAAACTGTCACTTATTTCTAACTTCGGGTGATCAGTATGGATAGAGAGCGATAATCGGGTCTATGGTTTAATGTCTCTGTTTATTAAATATTTGAAAGCACATTTTTGAAAAAAACATATACTTAAAAAAGTCTAATTGAGCAACAAGATTACACAAGAAAGATTTAAAATGAAATAAATATTTTTCGAAATGACAACGTAAACGGCAATGTCGATTGAGAAAAGAGGAAGAAAAAAGAAAAGAAACATGTTTATTATAGATTACAGTTGAAGCTTTCTTGACCTTGCTCTCATCATATATTTTAAGCTGATTGAGAGTTAAACAATTTTTAAGATTGATTAGGATAATTATATTGATTATATTGATGATTATTATATCTTGTTAAGGTTGTCTTATACAAGTCCTAATTCCCATTATTTTTAGCCCTGTCCGCAAAACTAGGATTCCACCAGGGTATTACTGTCTGTTTTCTTATTACGATAAGGCCAATTTTCCTCATACACTTTGTTTATACCTTTTTTTCAGGTTGTGGACAGCAAATTATATTTGTTCGATGAACTTGATTCTGCCCGGTATGCTTAGAAAACTGCTAAGATCCTCCTTATGAGTATGCCAAACAGTTAACGAAGGATTCCCCCAACATTGAATCTTTAGTCTATCGGCTGCCGAGGAAAAGCATATCTGTCTATGATCCGATAGGGACGTATCTGACGATACTTACCATCTCTCGAACCCTTCGCTCATACTTATTAAACATAAGATTTAATAAAGTTAAATCAGTAGTTGAAAGGTAATTTAATAAAGACTTATCCCTGTGATTAATGTCCTTACAACGTAAAGTTGAATGGCATGCGTTAGCATCATATCCTTTGACTACTGACTATCCTTTAACGCAGTACTAGTCAATCAGATTTCTCCATTCCTCAGATGATGGTAGATCCTGTAAGTCAAATAATAGATAGGCTGAGCAAATCATCATAGGTTAGCGCCTGCCTCCTAAATGCTGCTTGCAAGTCTAAGGTTCTTATATTAAGGCAAAAGCCGTTTGTTTTGCTTTCAGGCGGGTGTTCAAGAGAGCAGACGCTCCTTTATAGTGGTGAAGGTTGATCTGCATAAAATCCAACCTGAACAGGGCTCATCTAGGGTTTATTTAACTACCAGTTATCTCTTTCGCCTCCTTCAAAAAAATGCGAAGCTGTGTCTTCGGGTGTAACTTTGGTTTAAGAGATGATCTTCTTATTTATTTTCTTCATACATATAGTTAGGCCTACCGTCTATCTTCTTGAGACTCTCGACCATTCCTAACTCTGCAGTTATTACAAGTTGGTTAGTTTGATTACTTGCCTTGACATCGATAACCTTCCATTTTCAAGTATTTAGAATCGGATTTTAGATTTCTATCCTTTTCAGTACTGTAGTTGGTTCTACGGATACATCATGAATCTAAGCCAGCAGCCTTACTAGCCTTGTGAGGTTTTTGCTTCCGATTATTTTGATCTTAGCTCCCGCTCTAGTTCGTAGTCCGCCAACAGCTTCAATTAGCCGAATGAATCCGAATAAATGACGATAAAAGCATCACTTTTGAAGCAGCAATCTTCCTATCTTGAGATGACCTATCCAGGTTGCACCACATCGATTTTCTTCTCTAATGTCAGTTCATGTCCCTTAACCTCGTCGGCATCCAACTATTTATAACTCCTCGGGGACTATGGCCACTTTTAGGCGACTTTGAAGGGTCTGACTATAAGAGACTGTTGGACATCTCAGCCGCATCTATTTCCCCCCTGATTAACCTTGGTGTACTGCTCACAGGATGAGGCCTCGTCGGAGTCCCTGCTTGGCTGGTTGTTGCGTCCGATTGACTTTGGAACCTGGATTGAATTTCTTTCGGGTATCGCCTGCAGTTTGCATTGAAGCTATTTTCAGGTCCTACAAAAGTAAGAAGTCAGTGGCTCGTGAACAATTTCCTAATATTACGCAATATACGAGCGTAAGTACCCGCGCACTTCCCCCTTTTCCCTACGCTGTTGTTGTTTCATGCATGCGCGAGCAACCTTCTCTTATCCCCACGGACTTCTCCCTCGCCCGAAACTACCACAGCATCTATTCTCAGCATTAGTAAATCCGAGTTGACTAACTTCAGGTTTGTCTCCATAGCAGCAGCATCACATGTACAGTATATGCCAAAAGTTTAAATATACCTAAGAAACAAATTCGGAAGTCATATTTTTATTTTTTGTTTTGTTTTTGTGATTGTATTTATTTCTATAAAATGCATTCAGAAGTATTAGGAAATGTTTAAACTATATTCTAAAGTGTGCTCAAAGGTTTCTTCGGTGAATTCCGTCTTCGCAGAAGAAGTTGCTTTTCCAGAGGGGTCGTTGTCGACTCCTCCTGGCTGTTCTGTTTTGAATTCTGGAAGAACTTATTTTGTTCCCATGAGAAACTAAGAAAATATTGTTTCAATCTCTACAGAATCCCGCGTGTAGAGCAAAGGCAGTTTTAACCTAAGAGATCGCCCGGTATCCCAGATAGGCTACATACGACACTACATCCTGGTAATATTCCGCCCTCGACACGGTAGTTCACATCTTGGATTAGGCAGCTGTCATGAGAATCTATAGTCAAGCTATTTTCGCTGCGAACTCTTCCACGAACTCTTACCCATCAGGGTCGTCATTGATGCGGCTTCAGGTTCGGCGTTACCCGCCAGTTACCCGCCTTTTTTTTATAGAAAATTGATTGAAAATTCGAGTTGAGATACCAGTAGACCCTACCTACTTATCTACCTGTGTATCCTAGGGCTAAAACAAAATTTCTCAACCCTAGGGATGAAATCAACGTGTTTTAACCCACTCTGAATGTACTGAAACTTAAAGACAAAATGTTTCAGAGGAGGAGGAGGAATGTTCGGAGGAGGGGGGAGTCAAACACCCTGTGTAAATTTCTTATGGTTCCATTGCTAAACAGAGGGTAGGTGTCTGGAAATGGCCGATAATTCTTTACGTCATTTAAAAACGGACCCTAGTTGTAATTTTTTTGGATTTCTAACTGCATTTTGAACTAGTTCAATTTGGAAAATTTGGATGTTTAGACAAATTACACAAGAGCTTTGTAATTTAAATAGCCTTTCTACTGAATCAGTCCCTCGAAACGTAACCAGTCAAGATCAACTGCACAGTTTCTAATTATAAGGAATAATTTACTCGACTGAATACTGAAAACATTGAAACCAATTTTGTTTTTAATTTTTAAAATGCGTAACTACAACATGCAAGTAACCATAAAGAGAGACGTACAGACAGATACTGTCAAAATTTTATCATTTATGGAATCTGTGAGTGCCGAAACGTAAATGTCCGTTAATAATTAGAGATCGTAAATTTGTACGATACTTGATAGGCGCTTTTCGCGGCCCGCTCAGCGAACTGGTTTGTTATAAATCTAAGAGAAGAAAAAAAACAAATTACGAATAATTCTTTTATTTTCGGCAATATTACATAGGTTTTTCTTTCGAACAAGTATTTTCCTTTACAGGACCTTAAAACAGTTTTCATTTAAATATAGCAACATTTTTCTGCTTTTTAGTTCTACTGTTCGAACTAAAGATTTAGATCTTACGCTTAGACAAATTTTACTGAACTTAATGCCAATCATTTTAGGGTTTAACCATTTGTTTTACCGCATGCGACACGTGAAGTCCTGTATTAATCTCGAACGAGGTAATCGTATATTTAGATCAAATTCACTGATTATTCAGCAGCAGGAGGAGGAGGAGGAGGAGGAGGAGGAGGAAGGCGTGGAGGATTTTGTAGGAATGCATTATATCGTGCTCGACCCGGATGTTCAACCATTGCTGGAGGTGCTTCACGAGGAGGGTGAAAACCGTTAGGCGTTCTTGGTCCTGGAGGTGCAATTTGATGTGGAGGAACTATACGTCTATGTTCTCCATTTCCTGCTTGTGATGCAGTTATTGATTCTGTAAGAAGACAAAACAGAAAATTATGAATCTACGAATTTAAAACTTATAATACAAATGCATAAAAAAGCAAACGAGAGCCCTCGTTCCCTCCCTTAAATATAACAATACCCAATCATATTTAAAATCGAGAATTCCGACCTTTATTACCTTTTTGCATAAAGTTAGTAAAACATTTTTGTTTTAAGTTATGATTGAAATAATATTGCCGACACAGTTGAAGCCAACTTATGTTATGATACTTCCAAAAAATAAAGTTCGCAAGTTTGTATTGTTACAAAGCTTTCTCTATGAAAAAGCAAAATTGTTATATTTTTCAATACATATATTTTACTTCCATTATTATAAATTAAAAGAATTAACAATAATTACCAGAATTTAGGAACACCGCTAATGCAACTAGCAGCGTAACAATAGAGAATTTCATTGTTTCTGCTACTGTGCAAACAGATTCTTTCGAAACACTTTGAGCACCAACTCTTGATACAGTTTTAGATTGGCAGCCTCTTTATATACTGTTTCCTATCTACATAATTTGGAGAATAAATCATTGCAAAATTTATTCCCAGCTGCCGAGTTTCTTTATTTACGTTTTTCCATGGCAAAGCAGACAGATAGGCACTCGTATATTTAATTTGAAGAGTTAGTGAAATATTGAGAACATAACTTGCCACCTTCAAGGTTCGCCAGGGATGGTTTTTGGGATGTGCCGCGCTGTTTCGCTGGACAAGCTAGGATATAGTGGAAAAAAGTAGGAAGAGAATTAGTATTTCTATATCAATTATAAATATACTCAAAAATTAATAATTGCCATTTAGAGTTAAAGGGACTAATATTTTCGATAGCAAATTGTAGTCAAGAATAGTTGATATTTATAACAATAAATAATTAAACCAAAATTGCAATAACTAGACGTTTAAATAACATGAGTTATCAAGCAGGTTTGAAAAATGACGATTGTCAATAGAAGCGTGCAATAAAAGGAAAATTACTTCCATCTAGTGCTTTAAAAAAATTCCCATTTAAAATGGATGATTTACTGCCAAATTACATAATTCATATCTGCCGAGGTTCATGAGGACGATCAAATTCCCTATTAAATATCTGTAATTATATGTTTGATGTACGAAATTTATAATTTGTGTTTGGAGTCGAGATAACCATTCCCTATAGACATAAAACTTAATTTATTACTGAAACTACTCGCCCTAATGCGCAATTCCTAGCTTCTCCTCCTCTAAAGTCTAATTGTACTGAAATATTTTGAGCTTCACCTCCTCTAAAATCTAATTGTACTGAAATATTTTGGTGCCCTAGCCTAATTGAATACTACCCTTGTGTAGTAAATACATGAAAATCTTAAATTTTTCCTGATCTTTTTAAATATTTTTAGCTCTTTCAACTAGTGGCGCAATGGATACTCACGTACTTCGATCTAACAGACTACACGTAGCGCACACGGTAGAAGTGAAACTGCGAAAGAATGTTTAAGTGAAATAAATTTTTGTTATTCCTGGAATTTACAGAATTCAAGGAATTCACAGAATTTAAGAAATTCACAGAATTCAAGAATTTACAGAATTTAAGAATTCACGGACTTCGTGAAATTCAGGAAATTTATGGAATTCCATGAATTCCATGAATTCATACTCTTCGGCCATTGTTAAAGCGGCTATCCAAAGAGGAGACCGACAAACTAGGCTTTTTTAAGTGTACTTTTTTATTTAAGATATAATGACAATGACTATTTTTCCAAGTTATTTTGTGTACCCGCTTATTTATAATTTGTAAGCCACTAAAATTATTTAAGTTGACTAAACTGTACTATCATATAAGTACTCTACTGAGATGAGTTTAAAAAAAAGTTCTTGTTAGAAGAAAAAGTTAAAAATGACAGGCCGTTTTGACTTCTACTTCGTTTCTTTTGTGGGTGCTAGAGTAAAAATCTTGTCAATTCTTCTTGGCAGTGAAAATTTTCTGTTGTACAAAATTCTAAATTATTAGCCAAATTGAAAACAACAAATCAATCATTTCGCAGTTCATACTAAAAATATTTTATTTCTTCCGTAAAATCAACTAAAATTATTTCATTATGGTTCAGGACTGTGATAAAGCTTCGATAGACACTTTTTTTCATTATTTAAACAACTCTATATGACCAAAAAAGCAGTTTCTATTACAAACATTTCTTTTTTGTTTGTAAAATCAATTGAAATTTTCTAGCCTAAAGTTTAGCACTCTGATGGCTTATGGATAACAGTTTGTTATTATTTAAACAAATTCTGAAAGTACTGCGTAGTTTCTATATTTATCAATTAAAAAATTTCGTATTATCAGGAGAATCAGTTATACAAATGTTTTTTCTAATGATGCTGCTATGAGACTATTTTTCCAGATAAAACGGTATCATTGTGCAATCAAAGTTGATGAGAAAATCCATGATTTCAAATTAAACGAACAATTTAACTTACAATAATATAATCGCACTACCGAGTTGCCATAATGAGCGAGGGGTAATCGATCAGTGTTAACGTTACCGTTACTGCCTGAAACTAACTCGTTAACGTTACCGTTACTGCCTGAAACTAGCGCGTTAACGTTACCGTTACTGTCTAAAAAAAAGTAACGCGTTACCGTTACCGTTTATGTTAAAAGTAACACGTTACCTTGCCGTTACGTTTTCAAACATAAAATGTCCAATATATTATTTAAATTTCCAGAAAGAATTTTAAGAATTTGGAACATTTTATTAAAAAATGAACATTTTAATAAAAAATTTAATATTATGTTTGCAGTTAGGTAAAATAATTTAAAAAATAATACATTTTTCTATAATGTCTCTTTTATTTTGACTGTAATAAGTTTATAAATCTATCCTGCAGTCTACTTAAGACTTCCCATAAAACTAAATTTCTGCAATAGCACCAATTGACCGAAAAGTTCATCGCACATGCGATGTCATTTGTCCAAAAGTATCAATCCGGCTGTGCTTAACAATTACTCAATAGATGCAATGCTTAGTAATCCCGTATTGTACCGAATCAATAATTTCTTTAGGGGCCATCAATATATCACATATCATATCACCAATATGTCACATATGTAATCTTTTATATGCCCAAATATCCAAAAAATGTGTATACTGGAATAAAAGATTTATAAAGTATTGAGAATGTGAGCTGGAGCAAGGCCAACACTGAATTTATTTTTATACCGTTGGATGCAAACTTCGGCCCAAATTATAGAAGTAATAATTCGTTATTTAAAAGGTTTTAGGAAGGTGAAAATATTATAAAAAATTTATTTATGTAAGAGAAAAATCTAATCGGCCTTTACCAAGGCATTGTCATTTTCGAAAGTTTAAATATAATTTAATTTAGTAAAAGGAAAAATTATTTTAATTTAATCCTAATATTTCTCAATAAATAGTGTTCTAAATTACTAGAAACCCGCGAAAACAGAATTGAAAAAAGTTTATCTTTATCCAGTTTTATACAGTGGTCCGGGTACTCGGGCGAGTACCCGATGGCGAAAGTATTACTCGGGTAGCCAGATACCCGAGTAATCGGGTAATATCCGGGAACCCGGGTAAGTTTCAGTTATTAGAAAAACAGTGAAACATAAGGTAACATGAACGCAAATGTCAGATAGTCATTGATACAATTCGCCAGCTTGTCGCGTCAACTGACAAATTGCTTATAAGATTATTTTTTCATAAAGTGTCATATTTGCAGCAAAATATTTTTATGCCAAAACTCAGCGTAATCACTAAGCCATCACTTGCTCCGGGCATTCTGACATTTTGGTTATTCCGTTTGATTCTCAAATAAGGATTATGAAACTATGGCGAAACTATTTTCAAGTGATAAAAGGTAGACTTATTCTATCCTCGAATATTTTAAAATAGACGCAAAAGTTTTTCTAAATATCTAGATGAATATTTTTTTCATACTTTTCTAATTTAAAAAAAATTTTTGAACAACGGAATTTTCTAATTTTTCTTACAAAGAACGACAGCTCTAGAAGAAATACTACCTTCTCATTCATGGTACCTTGCATGGTTTGCGGAAAAAATAAAAAAATACAATAATTAGACAAGAATTTTAGGGGCTACAAGGATTATTTGGTCTTTATAAAACTTGTTTGTATATCAAACTTATCTTTCTTGTACAATAAGCACGAATTTTTGAAACATATTGGATACAATAAATAAAGTGAGACTTTCTTTTGTTGTTTCATGCATATAATATTTTTTCTTTGTGATTATATATAAGTAAGTCGATCTGTAGACCAAATAATTTTTCTGTTTAAGAAAAATTTTCTCTAGAAGAATGGAATTTTTTCCCTACTGGGCGATATGAAAAGGATCCCTATAAACAGGCTCTCCTGCTATGCATGTTCGCAGTATGACAGATGGATAAAAGAGCCTAGCTAGCACGAGCCTTCTAGATCCCTGTGTCGAGACCTGAGAACGAATATTTATTCAGTGCCTCGCTCAATGTGACCGCATCCCTAAACCATGGGTGTAGAGTGATGGTGCTCATAGCACTTTGACACCTGGTTGTTGCGAAGGTCTCTCGGGGACACCGGACGACTACCCCAAGTAATTAGTCTTACCCATACATTCGGGGCTCTGCAGGGGTGAAGATTTTTTTTCCCCTAACTACTCATGGGAACAAAATGGACCACGTACAAACAAAACCCAAGAAAGAAGGAGAAAGAGAGGTGACGGAGAGAGGAGAGAGGAGTCCCTAAAGGAACGAGCTGTTGGATGAAAATCTGATGGATTGACGGTCTTTCTGAATGAGGCTGTGGAAACGGAAGCGGCCAATGAGTTCCCTAAAAGCTATTACCCGCCGGCGGGGAATAGTCAGAGTCGGACGAGGATACCTTGGCTCACCTGATAAAGGCACATTTTCCAGAATTTCTCATGTTAGGAGAAAAGGGAGCAGTAGCTCCGAGACAAGCAAAACCGCTTGTGGCCCAACTGGGTCAAAGACGGCGACTAGCCAACGAGATTGTTACTTTATGCGGGGTCAGTTGAGCCCTGAAGTCTTTCAATTCTTACAAGTCTCCTGGTACGGACGTCATATATCCAGTCCTCTTACAGAGGACTAGAGAGATAATTCTAGGACCGATAGTTAGACTTTCTTGGACTAGTCAGACGTTAGGATATGTTCCAACGACATGGAGAGGTACGAGAGTAGTCTTAATTTCGAAGGCAGGCAGGATCGGTTATACTTCAGCCAAGGATTTCCGTCCCATTAGCCTCACATCTTTCCTACTAAAAACAGTGGAAAGACTTGTAGATAGATGTATCCGCGATATAGTCTTGTCAAGTGGGTCACTTCGCAAGGAGCAACACAATTGAGGCAAAAATCCCTCGCTATTGGAACCTGTATGGGCATCGAAGAAGCCTTCAACTACACCTCTAGAGAGGTAATCAGGCCGGCAATGATTGCACATGGTGTATCTATTGTAGTCGGGGAATGCACCTGCCACATTTTGGCTAACAGAGACCTAACTATGTATAAGGATAATACCACTTTATGTGGAACCGTTGACTCGGGATGTTGTACACGGAAAAGAATATGGAACTGTAATATCCCAATAGGAGTGCAGGAATTATTTGATCCTGTGTTTAGAAACAAATATGCCCATATGTAAGAGATCATTTAGTTCCAAAATAGTTAGGTGAATCCGCGCACCCAGCTTGGGAACGAATCAGTCCCATAATCGGCAAAACGGAGTCGCCTCGCTGAGCGAGAGAGTATACTTTAACTATAGTCTAGTATAGACTATAGTAGCGATGGTAGCTGTTTCTGTCGATCATGGGAACGAATCAGTCCCATAGCGCGGAGCGAAAAGCTACTACAATTTTTGGTAATAATAAGTTCTGAAACTAGACGACTATTTGGTCCCATATTTTTTTCTGTGTAGGCTATGCGGGCGATATACTGGTTATCGTGGGTGGTATTCGTGGTGCAAAAAGACTGAAATATCGGTCAACCCGAGTAAGACGGAAGCAGTTGTATTCACCAGAAGGTATAAATGGGGAATCACGAGTAAATTGAAACTGGGAGGACAACAACTGAAAATCAAAGAACGAGCCTAATCATAAGATCAAGTTTTTCGCAAAAATTCTCTTGATCTCAAAAATAGTTTTGTATACATAAAACTCGCAAGATGAGTTCAAATTCAGCAAAAAAGTACCATTAATTAGAAAATCGACCTTTAATAATGTCAGAAAAATCGCAAGCGGAAAATTTAATTTTACAGTCTCATTAGATCCAATCCAATCAAAAAAATTGTTTTTTTTTAAGTTTGAGATATAAAAAGCAGAGCTTTCTTTTTTATAAGATTTATAGGAATCTCTTTCTCTCACTATTATATATATATATATATATATATATAATTATTTTGTAAATATTGCATATCATTTTGCATCTTCATTTAAGAATTTTTCATTTTAAGTTGCATAAAACATTAATTTTTCGTCAAATAATTTTATTTTGTACAGGAAGGTAGAATGTGGAGCGTTAGATTAGAAGCCAAAACTAAGCCTCTATTTTGACGACACAAATTGAAGATTTGGAAATTTGTGCCCATAAGAGCGTTAAAGTAGGGGCAGACATTGTATTGGAATATCCTCTAATTTAAAACCTTCGACTCTACAAATATTAGCGTGAAGAGTGTCAAAGTAGGGCCTATATTTCGACTCGGGCTTATAGGTAAAAATTAGCCCAAAGAAAATATTCCCAATTTACTATTTATATTTAAATAAACAACGGTAAAACACTATTTTCATATTCTTGGCCCTCTAATATCGTTAAGATTTTTTTGTTTTATAAAATGTAAGACTTGTTTCTCAATTAATAGCAAATACTTTCTCGGAAACAAATAATACTCTACCTTTAAATTTGTATTCGATTAAATTAAAAGCTAAGAAATCATTTTGAGACTTAAAACGGTTTAGCGAATATCTAAACTTTTTTTTAAAATAAATATATATTTATGGCCGCAATTCTTCACGAGAAGAATAAAGCTAAGAGGTAACTTTTACGAAATACGAAATTATACATGTTATTGGGCAACCTATTCTGTACCTTACAATCTCGATATATACAGCCACCGAATCATGAAAAGAATTTACAACCTTGCTTTTAAAGCAATAAACTATAAATGAGAGACGTGATATGATATATTACAAAAAGACAGATGTTGTGCTACGGGAGACAAGAGAGATATAAAATTTAAATATGTGAACATCAGACACAACAGATCCCTTAAATATTCGATTTGATATCCATAAAAAGAATACATGTTCAATATTTTTTTAGATTAAAAACTGCCCGCGTGTCATTTTTTAAATGTTGTTTCAGTTTTTTATAGGATACTGGAGCAGTTAAAAATTTGTGCAATCTTTCATACCTGTTGTAACCAATTTGTTAGAAAATGTAGCCTTTAAGTTATCACCCAAGTTGGAAAAACATAAAAAAATATAATAGTCGCTGGGGGATTATATTGACCCTCAATAATAAATTTGGTAGAAATGTTTGATGTAAGTTTTTGGCTTTAGGGTCAGGTGAATTGAAACTAATTAAGATGTTTTAAACGTTTCGGCACATAATGGTGGCCCTCATCAGTGAGTTTTATTAAATCTGTGAAAAGTACATGATATCTTGTAGGTACGCAGTTTTACATTTCGAAGCATTATTCTTTGATTAATATCTCAGATGTGAAAGTATAAAATTACTTAAATTTAAATTTGATTTCTTTTATTGATAACTATTGGTAAATCTTGCAGTAATCTTAAGGCATTGTTTTATTTTAGTGAAGTACAAAAATTTATAGATTGTTTTTTTAAACATTTATCTTTTTATACGAAAAAATTGTAACCCAATTTTTTATGGCAGAGAAATAATGTTAGATTATCAAAAATGCTGTAGTTGACAATAATTTTTTAAGTATTCTTCAAAGTGCAAGTTATTACTCAACCATGGTATTGTGAGGTAATTTGTTAAAAATATTGACATTGGCGACAGACGCAGCTATGTGATAAATATCGCTTTGGTAAAGTTACTAAATTGACAAAAAAAAACTTTTTCCACTACAAAATATATTGAAGAAAAAGAAAATGTTTCTTTAATGAAAAACTTTTTTTTACATTTTATTTATTGATTATTATTCTTATTATTATTAATATTATTATTATTTTTTCAAATAAATTTGTGTACGGAAATTTAAGATTTTAAATGAAAGATTCAAATATAAGTATCCAAATTTTATGTCTGTTGAAACAATGTATTTTAATTAATCCGAAGTAGTATAATAATATTATTACTAACCTTATAATAATATGTACCAATTATTTGGCATAATGGCGTGTTTTTGGTTTTTTTCCTCCTCAAGAGAAAGTTGCAAGATTTGAACGTCGATGTTCACCAAAAACTGATTGAAAACTGCGAGTTTGTCAGCGATTAAGGGTCTCATATGCAAGAGGATGGTGGGAGGAAAATTTGTTATGCCCCAGGGTTTATGTTACAACTAGAAAAGCCAGTCCCTTAGGCGACAGTGTAGTAAGGAGTTTTTTTCCTCTCTTTTTTCCCAGAGCAGGAAGGGGCAGCAATAAAATTTGAAAAAAAACGACTTATAGACTGATTTTACTTATGCATAGTATTTATTTGTTACTTTAGTAAAAGATTAGATCTGTTTTTATATATTTAAACTTTCTTTTTTAATTGTAACGTATCATTAATTTACAAACATATATATATTTATTATTCTAATTTATATTATCACAAACGTATTAATTTGAATGTTCATTACTTAATTATCATTGTAGTAAACAGAAATTTAATATTTCATTTTTTTGTTTTATTTACAGTTTCTGTTACATGTTAAATTAATTAATTTATGTAAATTGAGATGAAACATTTATTAGGCTATATTGATTTGATATTAAATAGCAGATATTAAAATTTTCTATTTTCTGAAAGAGGGAAATAGCATTATCAGTAGATTATCAGTGTCAGCTCTTTGGTTCACTGCAAGGGGATTGCTAACTACATGGGTCATTTCTAAAACCATTCGTTTATTATAATGTTCCGTTTTTTACAAAATTTTAGTTTCGTTAAAATCAAACCGATGGTCTTCATACCATGCATGTTTGGTCATTACCGTCAATTTGCTTGAAGGTTTGTACACGTATTTCGTGTGTTGCTTAACTTAATTAGTTTCAATTCTCCTGGCCCTAAAGCCAACAACTTACATCAACAATGTCTACAAAATAAAAAAATATCCCCTCTATTTTCTCTAAACTGGATAATGCTTTTTGATCAAGATGTTAGCGGCTCGAATAAGCATAGCAGTATTTAATTTGCCAATAACAATTTCCATAAAAAATCTTATAAGTATAATAACAATAATTGGCTGTAGAGTGCTGCTTCAAGAATTTTCTTAATGGGTGATTTTCAAACAGATGACCGCTTTAGACAATGAGATTATTGAAATAAAAATCTTCTCAAATAAGCCAAATTTTTGTATAGATAAACGAAGTCTAACCTCAAATAGTATTAAAATGTAAAACTAAGAAATTAATAAATGTACTTGTGATGGGTATGCACTTTAAAATGAAATAGATCAGGGATCCGAGGACGTGACATTCGGCTATGATAATTTAAAATATACTCGTATTTTATGTTAAGTGAAATTAATATAGAGGGTAATAATTTTCGAATTTTAGCCTACAGTAGTGGCTTTGGATGACAGGACAAAAAATTGCGCAACAGACTTTGAAGTAATTTTTGAAATACTTAACTCTCCAATATTGAACCCTGTCCTGATTATTATATTTTTCATAAAAAATAAAAATCTTTACATATTGTATACATAAACTATGTATAAATTTTCCACCACACACTTGGGATATTAGCGCCTCAGTGGGCCGGTCCCACTCATATAACTCATATAACTGCTTTATACCTGCGTCGAATGTATGTTCGTACAGAGCCCCGAGCTCTACGGTCTTACAATTTTCTGGTGTATTATTTAGCAATTTCAAATTTATAGTTTGGGAAATGAAGATAATTGGATACTTTTCCTACTTTTTTATTTATAATCTCTAAACGAATGTTTAAATTTAGAAACATTACCAAATTGTACATTTATATAAATATTAGAGAGATATTTTTAGAAAAAATGTATCGAAAGGAATCAACATTTTGGAAATAATCCTAATATATTTTAATATGAGGTTTTGTTAGTTCGTTGCTGAACTTAGATTTCACAAAATTTCATGCAATTTTTTTATTTCTTTTTAAATAAAGCTCGCAATTATTATAATTTTTAATTTAAGTTTACTGTTTTATTTACTGATCTAACAAATTTTAAGAAGGATAATTTAGACGTTATTTAATTCAAACAGATAATATTAAATCAATAGAAATCAGTTTCGCTGGAATATTTGTTCAAACTTCGAGCACTTGCGTATAGGCATACTGCACCAAAAACAGAAAATCCTTGGACTGTCATTTTTTGCCAAACTATATAAAACTGTCTACTATTACGCAATTTTTGGCATGTATAAACCCAGTTTCAGCTCGTCCATGTCTATTATCATAAGGAAATTTCCTAATATTATACCTAACGCTATACTTGCCACCTCTTTAGCCTAATTTATCAAATCGATTAACACAAAATTTTAACGAGAAATCAGGAACAACATGAGATGTTACAATGTTCGACGTATCTCATATGGATATTTTAAAATTAACAGGATATCCTATTGGTATCACGGGATATGACGGGACATCATTTTAGCATATGCGGCAATCTCTTTTGAACAAATACGAAATAAAAAACCAATTACCACAAAAAGTAACCTAATTCAACAATTTATATCTAAATAGAAAATTTTAGGAAAGATTTTTTTTCAAGAAAGCTAATTTTTATGGAAAAAATAAATTTTTTAGTGATTGGTACGAAATTTTTTTAATGTGTCGGAACTCTTCGGTTACACGAAGAAAAACCTGACTGAATATAAAAAGTCCCGGGACGGTTAGATATTTCCTCCGGTAAAATATTTTTGAAAAAAGTGAAGGTCATTCCTGAAATAGCTTTCAACGAGGAATTCGACGGTGACCTTCATTTTGACCTTGAAGTTGACTTTCATGTCTTTTTAGAGGTCAACTTTGATTTTTTAAATGGAAACTCCCTTTTTTACATCTGCAATCGATAGAGCGGAAAATATGACGTTCAGGTACGTGCCTAAGTCATAGGTCAAGTGTAACTTTTAAGCTCAGTTAGAGGTTATTTTAAATTAACAAAGTTTTCTAAGAGGTCAGTGTAATTCCTGAAGGAAATTCCAATGAGGATTTTAATGGTGACCTTCATTTTGACCTTGAAGTTGACTTTCATGGCTTTTTGAAGGTCAATTTTGTTTTTTAAATGGTAACCCCCTTTTTACATCTGCAATTGACAGATCGGAAAATTCTACGTTCAGGTACGTATCCAAGTCATAGGTTAATTGTAATATTCAAGATCAGTTAGAGGCTATTTGAAATTAACAAAGTTTTCCTAGAGGTCAGTGCAATTCCTGAAGTAAATTTCAACCAGAAATTCATTGGTGAGCTCTGTATTGATCTTGATGATGATCTTCATGGTTTTTTCAAGGTTTTTTCCAAGCAGTTTACGTTTACTTTTAGCATTACCCAGGAAAAACGACGTGGACGTAGTAAATTCTGTTCCCTTTGGGGTGCTTGATTAGCGTGAGTGCCCTTGTCTTTCACGCTTCAGTGAATATGTTCGAACTGAAAACCTTGAGCTTCTTGACGAAAAGCTATGCGATTGTAAAAATGAGTTACAGCATTACGAATCATCTCCCTATTAATCAAAGTAGCCTGTTGCAGAA
>JAAAKG020009647.1:0-11541 GCA_010014905.2 Druon quercuslanigerum
TGACTTTTTCTTTATCGCATACAAATTGCAATTTAATACAAAATATTTTTTAATGATTAAACAACCCATAAATTTCAATTTAATCTAGCGTTTACAAAGTGAAATTATTTTTAGCTTTTCTATTCCTTCTTTAAGATTCTTCTACTTTTTAATTTTTTTTAATACGCTTTTGTTAAATTTTGCTAAGACGATTGAGGGGAATAGGGTTTGCACTTTTTCTTTTGCCGTTGGAGGAGTTTTAGACTGAGGAAAAATCGCGAATTCATGGGAATACAAATTATTAATTATTCTGAATGCCACGCTTGTTACCGGGAGGTTTTCTTACTGCGCACGTGCAAAAAAAAGTGCGCGCAGCTCTAAAATTATAAAGTAGGCACGGGTTATATTATAATGATGATTGAATGTTTTGAATGCTAAGTATTTTTTTATTCATATTAAACTAACTAAAAGAAACTTCATTTATTATTTATACGTACATAATGTCCGATTTATTTTTCCTTCCCCGTGGTTAATTTGGATCCCAAAAGGAATAAATGCACTTTTTCTTTTGTGTGTATTTCGAGGTGATCGCTCGGTTATTTTAAGCCAAGAATGAAAAAATCGTACTGCGGTTTTTGAGAAAAACAATTTTTTTCATTTTTAACGATTAAAAATCTCATTTTTCGCGGCGACGGCGGAAAATATTATTAGCAGCAAATAGTCAAAAAACGTTTCCCTTTCTTAAATAAAAAAAATATACTAGTATATTTCGATATATCGATAAAAATGGGATTCTGTTTAACGAATTTAGACCATTTAATTTTCAAAAAAATTTGTTTCTAGTTTAGTGACAATGGTATTTAAATAGTATTTAATTTATTTTTATCAATTTTTTTAATTGTTTAAAACTCACAAGATACATATCTGGTAAGGGTATAATTTCGTAGATTTCAGGAAATAAAACAATTTGAATATTTTAAATCATAGACTACTATTCATATTTTCCGTGGTTTCCAGAAAAATGAGATTTTTAATTGTTGAAAATTATGTTTCTTCAATTGTAGAAATAAAACACAAGTTTTCTTTACTTTGAAGTTCAGGAACCATAAAAATCTCATGCAGCGTGTTCTTGTCATAGTCAAGGAACTAAAAACAAACATTTAAAAAGTAAAATGTTGAAGTTAGATAAAATATATACTATTTTAGTCAATTTTGATAGATTCACATATTTTATTTGTATGGAAAAATTATTTAAAATATACGGGGCGGTCGCCCCATAACAAGAGCTTTACCTGGCAGCCCGTGTGTAACGCACGCATTACACCTTGTACAGGAACGGCCCTGATAGTAAAAAAAGTTGCAGTAACAATACAAATTTACAAATAGATCTGACAAAATAATTAAATAATTAAGAGCACGTTTTTTATGTAAATAAAAGGAGTTTATTTATTGCATTATCATTTTATTATTACAAGTCTGAGAACTTTTTTATTTTTTAGATTAAAACGATATAATATAAAAAAGGAGTTTTAACTGATGCAAAGTGCAGTTATTTAAAAAAATATACTTTCAGTGGAACTATAAAAATATAATGAATTTAGCATTAGTTTTATTCGTATTGGTATTAACCAGTTTCTAATTTGTGAGAATTTAAGTCGGCATTAGGAATTCAAAATATTAGAATATTTAACACAAAAGTACTATGTTTCAAGTAAACAGTTCAATTTTCTATCAAAATAATACCAGTTTTAATCCAGAATGACGAATTTTTAACAAAATAGTTTAATCTACAATCAATATAATTAATTTTTAACAAAGTCGTTCAACTTTCAACCAAGTAGTTGAAACTTTAACCAAAAAATTCAATTCTCCATGAAAAATGTAATAGTTAAATTTTAAACTAAAAATGATCAATTTTCAGCAAAAAATAGATCAGTTAAAGTTTCATTCAACAAAATTAATTTTAAAATTCAAAAATCAATTAAATTTTCAACAGAAAAGTTGAATTTCCAACTAAAATTATGAATCTTTAATAAAAAAATTGCATTTTGAACAAAGGAGTTATACTTGAAACCAAGCAGTTAAATTTGTCATAAAAAAGATTAATTTTTAACGAAAAATGTAATTGTTGATAATTTAACAACCAAAATATAATTTAAAATATAAAAAGTTGTATTCATAAAAAACAGACGAGTTTAAAACGAAAAATTTAATTGTTGATATTTTAAACAATTTTTTAAAATTTTAAAAAAAACACCGCTGAATTTAAGCAAAGAAGACAAATTACCAACAAAATAATTGGATAATCAACCAAAATAGATTGCTTTTGAACTAAGCAGTTGCATTTTTAGCCGAAAAAGATCAAATTTCTACCAAAAGCGATACATTTTTAAACCAAAAAGACGAACTTTCAAGAAAAGCAAAATTTGCTATTCAAGGGAGAAAGAAAATTTAAACCAAATTATTGAATTTTCATCCAAAAAGGGCAAATTCTTTACAAAATATATAGTTGAATTTTTAACTAAAAAAATTTATTTCGACCAAATAGTTCAATTATTTATTAAAATATTACAATTTTATATTAACAAGATGAGTTTGAAACAAAGTATTGCAATCTTCAACTATAATAACTAATTTTAATCAAACTTGTTTAATTTTCAACCATGTATAAAACCATGTAAATATAAAATATCAATTCTCAATTAAAAATTTAGGAGTTGAATTTTTAACTAAAAACGATAAACTTCTAGCCAAGAATAGATTAGTTAATCGATCAGTTAAGAAAATTAATTTTCAGCAAACTATTTTATTCTTTAATAAAATAGTTGAATTTGCAACTAAAATTATTAATCTTCAAAAAATGAATTTTTTACGAAGGAGTTGAATAATCTACCAAACCAGATTAATTTTGAGACAAGCTTTTGTATTTTTAACCAAAAAATATCAAATTTAGTATCAAAAGCAATTAATTTGCACACCAAAAAAAAGAAAGCTTAACAAAAAATTTAATTTTCTACCAAGAAGGATTTTTCAGTCAAAAAATAATAAAAGTTGCAAGCAAATTGTTATATTTTGAAGCAAAAAACAAGAATTTCCTATAAAATAGTTAACTTTTCTAACAAAACTTTAATTTGCAGTCTAATAGTTGAATTTTCTATCAAACTAGTAAAATTTTTAACTCAGAAGGACAATTTTTTGAGAAAAAGTTATATTTTCGACCAAATTGTGATAAATTCAACAAGAAAGATCAACTGATAAAAAACAAACAAAAAGAATAGTTTCAATTTCAGTTAAAAACATTAATTTCAACCGAATAAACTGATTATTAATCAAATATATCAATCTTCAACGAACAAAAGAAATTTTGAAGAAAGTGGTGAGTAAGATGAATTCTAAATGCAAAATTTAATCTTTGAGTTTTTAACTAGAAACCACCAATTTTTAGCCAATAATAGATTAGTTCAATTTTCAGTTAAGAAGATATATTTTCAAATAAAAAAAGAACTATTTTTAAACCAAATCGTTTAATTTTAAAAAGTTTCTAGAAAGGAGTTGAGTAATCAACCAAACAAGATTAATTTTTAACTAAGCAGTTGCATTTTAATCAAGGAATATAAATTTCTACCAAAAGAGATAAATTTTCACATCAAATAGACGGATTTAAAAAAAAACAGTGAATTTTTCTTCAAAGATTTTTCTCAGTGAAGAGAAAAAATTTCAAACAAATTGTTAAATTTTCAAGCCAAAAAGAAGAATTATCTTCAAATTGGTTGAATTGCCAATATGAAAATATGAATTTTCAACAAAAAAATTAATTTGCAGCCAAAGAGTTGAATTTTCTATCAAAATAATAACGTTTTAAAACTTGAAATACGAATTTTCAACTAAAAATGATAAATTTTCAACCGAAAGAAATGGTTTTGTTATTAGTAAAAAAATTATTTAAAATAAAATTGATGTTCAAAAAAAGATGTCAATCTTCAACCCATATAATAATTTTTTTTAAAAGTATGTTCAACTTACAAATAAATAGTTACAGTTTCAACTTAAAAAGATGAGTTCTCAGCTAAAACTTAATAGTTGGAAAAAAAAATGTTTATGTTTGAAATACATATTTTGCAAATATTTGAAAAATATCACTTCTTGGAGGAAGAAATAATGCTTGTCACGCCACCTATCGACAACTTCGCCGCTAGCAAAGATGGCGGGTGAGTGACTGTGGATGGGACGAAGTTGCCCAAAAACACGAGGGATTTTTCTGCTAACCCGTAGTGTTTGTGGGTTTCAGATATTTCCTACCTCCAGAATGAAGACCTGGAAGACTCGGAGGAGGGTAAGTGTTTAATCAATTTACTTCCATCATTGTCATTCTGTGGGTGCAGGAGGTCGGTCCGCGAGGCATGCCAATGTCCGAACTGCGTGCGATTTCGCGTAAGTGCCGCATAGTATTGGTTTTCGAGGTTAGGTCATTTCTGCGAATGTCATGCCGTTGTTCGATTTTCTTCCGAAAACCTCGGGCCAAATTGAGAATGCTTCTTTCATGCTACGATATTTGCAAAGCAACCGAAAATTTGCAGATTCGATGATTTTAGAGCATGGTCGCTAGGAATCATTCAATTGCATTTTAACGGACCGTGGGAGCGCCACCTATGAGGGTTTCTGCGGTGTTTACCTCTGCAGCTCCCTAGCGGGATAACAAAAAAGAAAATACTGACAGGGGAAGACAACACGCGTTGTGTAGATCTGTCAGACGAATATGATTTACACCGAGAGTGCTTATTGCAAGTCCAAAAGATGAAATTTAACTACAGTCTTTACTGAACTGATCCTGTTTCAAATCATTTTCTGCCAGAAAGTTCGTTTAAAAGTGGTGCTTTTATTTATGCCTGAGTTTCATTGTTTACGGATGTGTAAGTTTTTATTATTTACTATTTGTGATTAAGATTTTATGCAAAAAAAATTAGACATCTTTTTTCATCTCTGACACAAAAATACGATCTTTATAAACACTGTGACAACGTTGCCGCAACGTAAAATCACTTTCTTTTGTTTCTTACTATAAAAATAACTTTCCTTTTCTGTGGAACCACGCTAAGCACTTAAATATGTGACAACAAATTAATTAAATAGTTTCTTAAAGGTACGTTTTCTTAGATACGTAGATGGTCCGTTTATTTTGAGTACAGAAGTAAATCATATACCATTGCAATTCGATTAGGTCAGCTTAGATGTTTTTATCAAATGAATGACAAACATCGATTTTTTAATCAAAACATTTTAAAAGCATGTAGTAAATGATGTTTAAAGGAAATTATTTTTTATTAAATTGGCAGAAAAAAAAGGATTATCGCAAATTTTCTTCAGTGTTGATTCTCGAATGCATGTTTACTTTTTAAACGTGAAGTTTACCACAAACACAAAACTTTTGTTCAAGTATATTTTTCTAAACAGTCAACGCACGTAATCCATATTTCTATCTATGGTTAAAGCCAGTATGAAAGAATTTCCTGGATACTAAAGAAAATGGAAATTTATTTTTAAGAAAGCTTATATACATATAGATAATCATGACAATCTGTAGTCTGGAAAATACGTATAGATTTAAAAAAAGATTTAGAATCATTCTTGTATATTTCTATTGATTATTGCTAGTGAATTATCAGTGACAAACGTGTGTTTTAAGATAACTTTCGATAAGAATTACTTTATCTGCGCAGAATAAGTTCACGCTCATTTCATTTGATTCTGTCGTCGATTGTGCCATTGAACTTGTAAGCGATGGCTTTCTTAGCTCTGATTCAACTTCTTGATCAAGTTGATTATTCGAGCTGAATCATCGTTCTATCACTTATTCATATTTACCAAAAGGGCAAGAACTGGTTTCGCTTCTTCAACACTTTTGGCACAGATTCCTTAGTAGTTGTTTACATCGTTGAAATTAAATTTTCCCAATTCAATCAAGAGTCGCAAATTTCTGGAAAGTTGACCTCTCCTAAGTATTTGTTACCCGTGACATTGTAATTTTGAGTAACATCACTTTCTTATATATGCCATTGGCTGTTGGTCTCTTCAAAATATATTGAGATATAATGACCAATCTGTATTTTGCTGAGAATGAATGACGCAGAAATTTCTGTCCGTCACGTGGCGCCATCTGCAAGAGCCGGAAAGAATTAGGTGTCCGAGGTCTTTCGCCTATCGGGGTTACTGATCTTTTTCCACTTGCTAGTGCCATCTGTCGTGCGCAGGGTCGTGTTGCTTGGTAGCTCTCGGGGTGCATAAACTCTATCAAACACTACCTATACTTTGCTTCGCATCAGCACTTCCAAGAAAATCACCCCTTACTTAGACAGTCCATAATTGCAATATGTTTTATACGGTTAAAATGAGCTTCCTTCAGCTTCCCCTGCTCCCAACTTTTGAAGAACTAGTTCAATCAGTCTCAAACTTGTATCCATATTCTTAATCATATTTAAAAGTCGTAGACAAGGTGTAATTTACAGGATCACGTTCCCCCTCCCCCTTTTTTTACCTAATCCTTTTTTCCCCTTAAATTTGAAAAATTGTCTGAAACACCTAAATTCGGTTATTTTGACCCAATTTTCCTGCGTTGTCCTTTTTTTTACTGTCTCGATACATTTTCAAAGAGTCGTAAACAGCAGTTGAAGGCAATAGAAAACAAACCGCTTTGAAAGAGATTTTTTAAATACCAATTTCAAATATTTCCTAAGCTATTTATTCGATAATTTTGCACATTTAAAAGGCATCGTCGTCAGCGAAGAAGTCGTTAACAATTCAATCGCAAAAATAAGTCCGAAAGATAAATCTATTCTCTAGTTGCATATCAAAAACATCTTTATAGAAGTAACAGGCTTCACTTGACAATATTTTCTAAAACCTGAGGAAATAAGAAGATTTTTCACAAAATAGGGGAATATATTCTTTTAAATGAAACTAATGTAGGCACTAATATTCAATTCAAATTGAAGCGCTTCAAATTCCTAACAATGAGAGTAAACGTTTCAGTAATCGTGAAAAAAAGAGATTTCATTAACTTCAAATATTTAGAACATTGTTTTGAAAGTAATATTTAAAAAATAATTGATACTGATTGAAGCATTAAACATCCTAGAATATTATATAAATGGTTTTTACATGATATTTAATTTTACTTTTCATTTATAAACAATTAAAAGTCAAAAAGCATCGATGTCCCAGTTATAGTGATTTCCAAAGCTGCCATGTACTAATAATCGTGAGTCGTCCCAGGTTTCGTGAAAAAGAAGTTTTGTTGCAATCAGTTTTTAGCGATTTGGAAATGTATTTCAAGTGTAACTTTGTATTTTAACCACGAGATGAAATACGCCTGATATGCATTATAATAATTAATCATAATAAAAACTAATTTTCTATTAAAATGTTTAGTTTTTATTTCAGTTGAAAATATTGTTAAATAAAATTAATACTTTATTTATAAGAAATAAAGTGGTCTCAAAAATAAATTAGCAATAGAAATTATAAACACAATGGCGAAATTTGATAAATTGCAGTGGCTAAAAAAATCATGAGTATTTGGAGGTAATGTTCTGTTTGCGTTTTAAAAATATTAAAACTGTCAATAATTTATTATATATCTATTACACATTTTGATTCATATGATGCAATATAGATTAATGTTAGCTAATGACAAAGTACTCAATAAATATTAGTTTCACTGAAAAATAAAAATAAAATAAAAAATTTATGATGAAATCACTAAAGGCATCCCAATATTTTATATTACCTTTTACAGCTTCTAGCACTAAATTATATTACGATTACTGTTCACAGTAACAAGTCAGTTCTCCGATTTTATTTCGCTTCTTTTTGAAATTAATTAAATTAGTTTTTGTAATGAAGTATAGAAATAAAATGTTGACAAGAGTACGTCCTTAGTATTCGTAACTGGTTACGACCACTCGAGCAACTATGCTTTTGAAACGTCCCTATAATCGTGACCGATATTTCTCGAACAAGAAGGTACTAAATTAAGATGTAACTTAATTTTATGGCGCAAGAATTATTTTTATTACAAAAAAGTAATTTTCATCCCGATCAATTAATTTCTTGACATATTAAAAGCTTAAGTAAAGAAACGCATTTGCTAACCTAAATGTTAAGCTTTTCTTCACTTTTGGTGATTCATCGACACCGGCAATATAAATGAATTTTTTACCCATGTGCATTATTTGTATAAAAGAACTAATTTGGTTACCACAATAAGCACTTTCCAAACTTACTTAAAAATATTTTAGGATTGTATTTTTATGCGGAAATTACTTAATTGTAGTGCTTACACCACAAAAATTCCGATTACTGGGGCATATACCTTAGTTGATATTTCAATCAAAACCTTTTTTTTACTCAACGACAGTTGAAGTAAACAAAAAATGAATTTTCCACAAAACAGTTCAATTTTCAACCCCAAAAATTGTCATTTTGAACTTGATTGTTGCAGTTTTTACAAAAATAGTTGCATTTTCAAGTCATAAAGACGAATTTTTAACAACACAGTTGAATTTTGAAACTGAATAATTAATTTTGCAACCAAATAGGAAGTTTTCTAAACAAAAAAGATGAATTTTCAGCTAAAGTGATAAATCGTCAATAAAAAAATGATTTTTTAACAAAGTTGTTGGGTTTTCAAATTAAAATCTAATAGTTGATCGTTTAGCCTAAAAAGGTTTTAATTTTAGAATAAAAACCGATGTATTCATCTGAAAAAGATTTTTGGTTTGAATAAAATGATTAAATGCTCAACGAAAAAAAATGGACTTTTACCGAAAAAGATCAGGTTGATACCAAAAGAAATGTATTTTCAAACTAAAAAGACGGAGCTTCAACAGAATAGTTTAATTTTCAAGACAAGAAGACGATTTTTACGAAATTTGTGAAACGTTTAACCCAAACAGACGAAATTTCAACGAAAATGGATGACATTCTAACAAAATCATTAAATTTCCAACAAGATTTAATAGACATTTAAACGAAGAATAATGAACTTTCAACCAAAAATAGTTGTATTATCTTGTTGGGTTGTATTCATTCAGTTTGTAGTTTTTTATTACATTTAAAATATTTGATAAAATAAGTAAGCAGGTGTATCAGAGAATGTTATGTTAGCTGACTGTAGATTATTATCATTTTAATCAGTTGTAATCAAAAAAGGTTTTAAACGTCTGCATCTTTTAAACTGATCAAAATACATTAGAAACTATTTTAAACGTCCAAGGAAAGAAATACAGATTTAATTTAATAGTAATTTTTGTATTTTCGAATTATTTCGTTCTCGATTACTTACAAGAATTGTCAGAACAACTCAGGGTTCTGTACTGAAGAGAGTGCGCTAGACCAATTTATGAAAATAAGGAATCAAAATATATCTACCGAAAAAAATCAATTTTCCTAAATTCAAATGTGATCGTATTTCGATTATGTTTTTGATCTATTTTTTCCACCTTTAGTCTTGATGTTTTCAAATCTTTTGTTATCAGAATAATGTAGTGAAAACTTTCTAAAGAAAAGGTGCTATACTTTCTTTCAGTATTCAAGACATACCCATATGTTTTGAAATGTTTTTAACAATAAATAAAATCCCCGTTTTCACCTAAAAATGAAATACTGAATTACCGGGATCCTTGAATTTATTTTACTCACAAAGCTTAATGAATTAACTGAAATAGGTACTGAAATAGATATCTGTCGACTGAATGATGTAAATCGCTTATGAGAGTGAATCCCATTGTAAAAGATCGCTGAACTCTGCAAGATGATATAGCTTCTTCTATTTGTTGTAATCAACGAGTGAAGAAGCAGCAAAGCTTCTCTCTTATACCACGTTTCTTCACAGCTGTTGTGGGTGACATGTAGCTGGTCCTAGGTGGCTTTATCTTACATTCCAGAAGTCGTTTATCAGTTCAAGTAACTTGTATGTTTCCTTTAGACCACTATCTAGCGAAGGATTCGATTCTGAAACTTAAAGGTCCCTTTTGAACCTTCGATGGGAATAAATGATCAGAATGATTGAAGTAATCAGGGTTTAATGTCTTAGATTGAGATGGTATTTCAAGGCTAACATACCTAAAAGAGCAACCTCTAGAAAAAGTTATAATTAAGGGCATTTGATACTTCGCCGCGTGGTAAATCGGGTTCAGTTCCTTGTGCTTTTTCCACGAAAATGAAAATTTTTTAAAACTGAATTCGGAGATGATATAAAGTATAAAATATTATAACGTACGTCCCCGAACTCTTTTTTTGAGGGATAATAACAAAAAATTGTATTGTGCTAAATAAAAATTGTATGTATGTGTGCCATTTTTAAGTTAAGATCAGTTTTCAACTGTGTGCCATTCCGATAATGTAGGTCTCTGTCGTACAGATGCTTTCGGTAGCCACTTAGAAATTATTGATGAAATAAACTTTATTAATTGTCTACAAACCTAAAAACAATGTTAGATCCGAGACATTAGTTACTGTGGTTTTATGCTTGACCCAACTTTTCTGCCAAAAATATTATATAATCTAGAACTAAAGCCGAGGTGAATTGTAATCCACATAACCTCAAAATACACAGACAATAATCAAATTTAGCGAACATAGTTGTTGTTGTTTTTCGATTATTCCACAAACGAAGAGTTCGGGGACGTCCTTTAGTATGTTGGCTGTCATTCTCCAGATTTTGAAGAGAAAAATTTTATTATTGTAGGAAAACAGCCGAGGGAACCTAGCTCTAGTAAAATCGATAATTTTCTGAGTATCACATGCCCTTACATTTGATCAAGATCCTCTGTGATAAAATGCTTTCGTTTATGAGCTTTGTGACTGTCATTTGTTTTCAAATGTATACTGACTTTCATTTATTTTCAAATGTATGCTGACTTTCATTTATTTTCAAAAGCATACTTTCTTTGTTGTTCTGTTTTTATTTTAGTTAATGATTCTAGCCTATTATAATGATGCTGATGATTTTAGCTTGTAAAAGTATGGTGTTATGATTCCTGGAGCTAATTCAGGGTGCCCATTAGTCCAGGATACCTGAAAATCCAGGAAATGGAAGTAAATTAATCATAGAAACCTGGAGTTTTATAAATTCTCAGTAGAAAAATCTATCCAATCCTTTAAAGTAGCATCTGGGCAAATTCGTAAAAAAAGTTAAACATACGAAGAACACAAACAAACCAATTGAAGATGCTTCAACTTCACGTCGATCCAGTAAAAGCGTTTGAATGTATCTAACCTATCGGATCTCTGTTCTTTTTATTAGGGTGTCTGTACGGCAGGGAATTCTAGGAGTGCAGGGAATAGGAGGAAAAACCTGAAAGAGTCAGGGAGTTTTTGATAAATTGAAGTTTAAGGTTTATCCGCAAATTACGTAAGTGTCTTATTCTGAAATTTTCAATCTCCCTCCCACCGTATACAATACCGTAAAAATTACTCTGAATTACACCCCTCCCCCCCAACCAAGACTTATCGCTTTGCATAACTCTGAGGGCTTTCCTATCAACACCCTGTTGTACGATTGAA
>JAAAKG020009658.1:0-46230 GCA_010014905.2 Druon quercuslanigerum
CCGAAAACAGGAAGTGAAATGGACAGATTCTACCTTTTACATATAGATGTCGCAGGCGGGAAAATTCAAATCAAACAACGGTGCTACTGAAAAAATGTATTATTTGCCATATACACTCATAAAAATGTTTGTTAGAATCAAACAAACATTTGTTTTACCCTTTATCAAAGATAGAATTTGTTTGATTCAAATAAAATTTGTTTGATTTAAACAGTGGTATGTTTGAATCAAATAAATCATTTTTTAAATCAACAAAATATATGTTTGAACCTATATCAAAGAAAGAATTTGTTTGATTTAAGCAAACATTTTGTAGAGTGTATAAATTATAATTAAACACTCATTCTTAATTTTAGAATCAGTCAAAGTAAAATTTAAACCATAATTAAAATAAAGTAACTATTCGTTTAAGTTTCTTTGGTAAAGTATTTAAAGCAGACTTGCGTAAATAAACATATCAAGCAATCAAACTAAAAAGAAGAAGTAGTATTTGTCTAAAATAAAGAATCTATAAATGTTTTATAATAATTATTTATAACAGTAATGATTTTATAGATTTTATGTGCCTTCAGAATTCGCTATTGAGCTACAGATAAACTATAGAAATTTTAGTAAATAAATAAGGTTTTATTCATTAAACCATTTCGTTGGTAATTTGTGAACCTAATTTGTTCGTAAAATTTAAGTTGATTGTGATGTAAATTATGTATTTTCTTTTAGTGCCCCTATATAGATAGAAGATGTTTTCTGATACTTTAAAGTTGTTACCCAACAAAAAAAGAATCGATTAAATGGAAAATAGTAGGAATCGGAATATTGAAGTATGTAGATTCACGCGCATTGTCAGTGGGTCTGTGAAATTTTTAATCGACCTTACAATTTTAATCATTTCTATCGACCGTTATAGCCAGACAAGTTACGGATGATATTTAACAGCATATCTCATATTAATTTCAAAATTTTGTATTTTTAAGAACAAACTCTCTATCATTACAAAAGTTTCCGTAATGCGAACCCCTCTTTTAGCTCGTTCTGGGTTAACGTTGCAGAAAATTCGGTAATAAAAATCCTAGTGCGCTATATTGGACCAATATTACTAGATTTAAATTTCTTGAAATTTCTTAATAAAACGAAATTTTTTTTGTTATATGTGGTTCAGCAGATAAAAGTTCGTTCCATTGCAAACAGTTGAAAAATAATTCCATGAGATATGTCAGTCATGGTGCGGGCTATGATTTATCGAAATATTTAAAATTATGAGACTGACTGAAATGTCCACAAACTGATTGACTACAATTTGCGTGATTCTGCATTTCTAAATATTGCGATTGAAATAATTTCCATTAAATCGATTTATTTTGATACTGAAGAGAAAAAATACTGCAATATTGTACCATTTTTCACACTTTAGGTTGAATAAACGAACATTAAAACACCTAAGGACTGAATTTATTTCAAACTGAGCAGGCAGTTTTTAAAAGAGAATAAGTATTTGAATTAAACAAAATTGAAATTCTAATCATCAAAAATTGGTCAACCCTTTTGTTAAAAGTGCGATATTCTTTCATATAATATAGTTCCTTATCATTTGCTTTCTGGTTTTGGTTTATCGTCACGCCCTCTTTTGACAGACAGTATAATCCTCTGAAAATTTAGAAAAAATCCAAATTAAAAAATGGCGGTGGTTTTTCTAAAACTATTCAAACTGATTTAAATTAAAAACGCCTCGGGTTTTTACTAGAAGCACTCATATTCGCCTGAAAATTTGGTCAGAGAAGTGGAAAACTGCAGAAAACCAAAACTTGTGAGCACAGTTTGTTACCGAGAGAAGAGTTTGAATATGTACACTCCACGCCCGATAGAAAGACTTTTGGTCTACGACTTAACGGTATTAATGGAATGCTGGCCCTAGCAGTTTCGTAGCACGTGGGGCAAGAAACGGTTGCTTCTCATGCTTGAAAACATCAGCAATGTAGTGGAAAGGCGCAGTGCGTGGTTACTCACTTGCGAATATTTTGCAATATTATTTTTTCCAATTGGAAACGGTTCAGAATGGCCCTGAATGTTTACGTTCGAGGCGCCCGATTGAGCTCTGTAAAAGCTAAGGGTGGCTTTTTTGCGCTATCATTATTTGCGTGTCCTGTTTTTGAATACGACAACTTTATGCTCTTATTTTCATTGTAAAACAAATGAATCTGGGGTGTTCCCACCAGTAGTATCATTTTAGTACCACACGAGACTATTTTTTTCGGAGTCTTATTTCAATACCTGAAACTAGCCTTGAAATAATATTTTCTTTTTACAGTGAGGAGTAAGGCTGATTTGCAATGTCACCCATCAGAGCGCTAACCACGTCCGTCTGTGCTTAACATTCAAGATCTCGACGAGGCGAGAATCACCATCTAGCTGCCGCCGTCGTTAAAGTTTTTAAAATTATTTTTATTTTACTTTCGTAATTTTTAGAACCACCTGATTTATCATAGGGTTCAATATGCTGGAGGATCCGTTTAACTTATTAAAAATTCTGAAGTACTTTGTGCTTTTCATCCTTCGCGACTCTGGCTTCAAAACTAACATATTAAGTAAACACGTGTTCCAGCTAGGTTAAACGAGTTTCCGAGTTTATTCGTTAATGTTTTATTGCCTGTGAGGATAGTACCGCTTCTTGGCAAATAAGACTTGTGGTTTACTCAACGATAGCTTTTGCTCTTTCACTCTTCCGTTTTACCAAGCAGCTGCCAAGTTAGCAAGTAAGCTGTTACTTCATGCGAAATGGAGGTCCACTTTTAGTCCTCAATATTTAAAGTCCGTTCAAAACTTAATCTGTACTACAGTAACAGTTTTTGTTTACTATCACAGATGTCTCAAATTTTTCTCAGGTCTTACTGGACTGTGAAATCGGAAAAATGAGAAAATGACCGGGAATTTATTTATTCCGGTACATTACAGTGCATTTATATATTGACTTAGTGTTTCCTAATATAGAATGAAATTATGCGACTTAAAAAAGGTTTTGCTTAAAAAAAAAAGTTTTAGAGGCCTTGAGCTTAATTAGGTATTTTCACTTCAACCATCAGCTAACTTCACTTCGTTGAAATCTGAGGGGGAAAACAATTGACCAAATGCATGGAACAAAATTTTATTTTTGTAATATCTTTGTACTTAATAATAATAAGTATCATTTTATTATTTAATTAAATAGTAACTAAAAAGTAAAAACTATTTTTCAAATACACTTACACTACCGTCGAAAATTATGACATCGATTGACGCCAGCACTATTAAAAATCACTTCTGGCTTTCAACCACGATAACTCAGCGAAAAAAAATTATGGGGCATTTAAAAAAAAAAAACAGTTGAAACGCGTATGAAATTCCACGTGTAGCAGTTTCAGACAGATTTTTTTTGATCTGCTGAAGAGAATACAGCACGTGATAAATTTTTTTTCAAATTCTAGATTTTCTAAAATTTTGTACCTAGACTTCAACTTTTAGCATGACCCAGGAAAATTGTAGAAAAAATGTGAATATTATACGACATAGGGCCTAAAATTTTAATTAAAAGCCAAAGAAACTTAAAAAATCTTTATCGGTTCCCGAGATACGATTAAAAATGTTCAATTGTATCTGAGTTGAGTTTTAGTCGACGATCACGGTTCTCGGCCGGTCTGCTGCTCGCCTCCTTCGTTGAGGCAGAACCGAATAGGCCACGCACAGAGGTGGTGCTTGATTGTAATTTTTACTTAAAGTTATTGTAAATTTTTTTAATTATTTATTGCTTTTTTTAATTATTTAGAATTATTTCAGTTCAGAATTATCCCCATATTAAAGAATAAAAAAATGAATAACAGTTTTTTTTATTCCTTAAAATTTTTATCAACTAGAATATTAATAAAACTTCTAAAAATAAATAAATATTTTATATGAAAAACATTCAAAAATAATAAAAGTGAATAATAATGGAATTATTATTATATATTATTATAACTTCAATTTCTATTAAGAGGTTTACAATATTCCTTTATGTTTTACTATATATAAATTCGTTTTCTTGCACTTATCCATCGTAAATTTTCACGATTATTTGATACTCCAACTTTTTCGGCAATTAAATTTTCATTACACCTACGCATTGTTTTATATTTAATTTATTTTGTAAATTCCATTATTATTCACTTTTAATATTTTTAAGCGTTTTTCATATGAATAATTTATTTAGAATTTAGCTGCTTAATTCGTTTGAAAAATAGTTCACTCTCGTAACAATATATCTACAGTTTTATTAATATTCTATTTGATAAAAATTTTAAGCAATGAAAAAATTATTTGATATGGGGATACTTCTGAATTGAAATAATTGTAAATAATGTTTAAAAAACATTTCATAATTTTAAAAATATACAATAATTTGAGATAAAAATTACTAAAGAGCAGAATCAAAAGTATAAAAGAGCCCCAATCAAGCAGTACCTCTGTGCGTGGCCTATTCGGTCCTGCCTCAACGAAGGAGGCGAGCAGCAGACCAGCCGAGAACCGTGATAGTCGACTAAAACTCAACTCAGATACGATTGAACATTTTTAATCGTATATCGGGAACCGATAAGGATTTTTTAAGTTTCTTTGGCTTTTAATTAAAATTTTAGGCCCTATGTCGTATAATATTCAGATTTTTTCAACAATTTTCCTGGGTCATGCTAAACTTGTAGGTCACCAAGAAACAATAATTGCAACAAAAATTGGATTTAAATTTTTCTGCAGGAGCAAGGGTCATATACAGAGCCGTACCTGGCCTTTGTTGCATTTGGATTATCTGTAGATAATTACGCCTAGGCCACCCGGGATACCCTTTTTTAATCAAAGCGTTAGGTGAAAAAGTAATTTGGTTCCATTTGCGACCGCTCGAAACCGGCGACCAGTGCGGGTACACAACATAGATGACCTCCGGGTCCCCAAAATATATTTTTTGATTTCCATAAAACTTTAGGTTGGTGATGAAGGTTAAAACGCAAAACTTTCTTTTATTATAGGCGTTTTTGATTTCTTAAAAAGAAATAAATCGTTAGTTTGGAATTAAATACATTGTTATTAATTAAAATTAAAATATTGAAAATTGGATAGATTTCCGACTTCAAACATTAATAGTTGAGCACTTTTTAATGTTTATTCTTACATGTTAATAGCATTGAGTTTAATGGCCCAGTAAAAGGTTTCTTTTTAAAGTGAAAACACTCATCTTTTTTTCAAAATATGTATAAGTTGAAGAATGAAATTTGACTCCTAGAAGAAATCGATTGAATGATTCTATGCGCAGCCTCAACATTTTTTCTGTTAAAAACAGCAAAATTAAAAAAATCATCTTTATCTTTAAATGATTTTTTTTAGTCGTTTATGTAAATAAAAAAATGATTGAGACCATCATTTAGTCGAGTTACCCTCTCCACTCGGCTTCCCCTTACGTCCTACCAGTGAGCTAGAGCGCTCTACCAAGTCTTGCCTGCGGGGGGGTCTTTTGTCCTAATGAGGAATAAAATACCAAACTTAAAATTTTTAAAGTTTTTAACTCGGCAAATTAAAAATATTATATTTGGAATCTACGCCCTTCAGCGATTCCAACGATATGTGGCTTGCAATGAAAAGATGAAAATTAGAATAAGTTGACGCTGATTTTAATTTATGTTTTGTCACTGGTTAGCATTATGGAATTTTCCATAGTACAGTACTCTATGGATTTAAGACTTTCACAAAGCTTTATAAACATAATTTATATTTTCGTCAAATTATTTAAAATATTGTCCTTTACTATTTAATTAAATATTAATTCAACAGTTAAATTGTTAACAAACGATTTTTCTACAAATCCACTGTTCCATTTTCAACTGTACTACAGAAAATTCCATGATGCTAACCACTGTCAAAACATAAACTAAAATCAGCGTCAACTCATTATAATTTTCATCTTTTGATTGCAAGCGACATATCGTTAGAATCGCTGAAGGGCGTAGATTCCAAATATAATATTTTTAATTAGCTGAGTTCAAAATTTAAAAAAATTTAAGTTTCGTATTTTATTCCAAATTAGGAAAAAAGACCCTCCCGCTGGCAAGGCTTGGCACAGCGCTCTGGCTCACTGAGCGACGTAAGGGGAAGCCGAGGGGAGAGGGTAATTCGACCAGGTAGACGGCGATGAAATGGGAATCTTCCAGAAATACAACTTCATTTCAGTTCATTTCAGTGTCTTTAGTTTTCGCAAACCAGGCAAATATTTAATAAAGGCGGTCCATAAATTCCTTATCATAAAATATATATGTCTTAGGTAATTAAAAAAATTACGGTTTTTGATAAAACCCCAGGGAATTAGCTAAATGCGGGAGTTTCGGACAATCTTCCATTCAGGGGTTACCTTTTTTCTGAATTCCTGATTTATTCAGGAATTTATAACACTTTCAGGTGATTTCTTTACATTCCTAAAATGTTTCTAGTATTTAGAAAAATCGAAAACTTAAACATGGACTTAGTCTTTATTATGTTCATATTTCATTTAGAGCTTGAAATTGAAATACATTAAGTATAATTAAACAGATTTGTTACGAAGTGATTTGCAATCGTTAGACAATTAATAGGTTTTGTTGGAGAAATAATTTTTAATAAACCTTTTTAATTAATTTTCTGTAAGAAAAAATGTATTATTTTGTAAAATATTTTACCACTGAAGTGTTACCTTTGGTAACAAATGATTCATATATTTTAATTTAATTTAAAATTAACTTTAAATGAATTCGAGTTCAAGGATTCTAACGTTTACATTTATCATTACTTCTAAACAAAGTTTAGTCTATTCAAACTGAAGCTCCAGTATAAAGACAAGTTTTGGAATAAAGTTTACTTTAATGAAGAAAAGATTATTCCTTATAAAATTAATTTAAAAAATTTAATAAAAATGGTGTATGCAACAAATTTTATTCATCGACTAAGGATTGCAAATTTCTTTGTAATAAATCTCTTCAATTTTACTAAATCAATGCATTTCAATTTAAAACTAAAATGAAGTATAAAGCAGAATAAAAAGTAGGTAAATGCTTTAATTATAGATTATTATAAATACTTAAACCGCCTTAGGAGTTTAGAGAAACGACCTGAAAGTGTTATAAATTTCTGAATAAATGACACACTATACAAAAAAATATATTTTAACTTAAAAATTATTAAATGTCAATTAGTTTAATCAACTCATAGATGCAATAATTTAACATTTTAATTTCACGCTAATTGAATTTGAGAGAAATTATAAAGAATTAAAAAATACAAGATTTAAGATGTTTAGTATATAATTTAAAATTGCTGTAGATGCAGAGACCCAGGATAAAAATAAAAAGGATCATAAAAATAAAGTACAAGGGAGTATCATAAACGATGCAGACGTAACAAAAGAAACTTAAGAAAGAAATTGCAAATTAAAACTAAATGTTTTTATAGTTCCTCAGCTTTAATATTGTGAGAAAAAAGTTGAGCAAAAATCTAACAATTATTATTAGGTGAAGATGATAACTTTATTAAGAAATTGTTTAAAAAATTCACGAATTTCATGTTATCATATGGAAAAAAGCATAGCTTCATTTATTGTTTAATTTCGCCTTGAATTTAAACTATTTCAAAAACTAATTATTGTTTGTAATAATAATTATTGTTGAAAAAATAAAAAAATTCGAAAGATCACTTTCATTTACAATTATAGTGATTTGAGAATATTTGTGGTTTAAATTTTACTATAAATAATACTGAAACAAAAATTCATTGTTTAATAAAAACAATAATAAATAACAATTTTTTAACAGATTTTCCGTCTGCTATTAACCTATTCCAGTTTTTTGTGAAGTCGAGTCCTGCGTATTCCACATACTTTTATGTACATATTTCGTTCGACTTAATATGAGGGATATCTCGGAATCTTAAATAATTAATTAATTAGCAGTTTTTTGTTTTAAATTTGTAGGACATGCGTTCGTTCGCTCTCTTGATCAATGTAAAAAATTAAAAATAATCAAATCGCTTTCAATATTCATATTAGGCATTTTCACTTCACTGCCAGCTTCCTTTACTTTCTCGAGGCTGAGAGGAAAACAATGGCACCAAATGCATGGGCAAAACATTATTTTTGTATTATCTTCGTGATCAATGATAATAATAATAATTATTATTTTATTTATTAATTTTTGAGAAATAATATCCAATTTAAAAATACGTTTGTAATAAAAAATTTATTTGTTACGAAGAAATTAACAAGATAAGGTTAAGCTAGTATAGATAAGCTAGTATAAGCTAGTATAGTATAGTATAGAAACTATTTTCAAACCCGTGAAAGTTATTTGCATCAACCAATTTCATATAAAAACTAAAATGTTAAATTAAAGTTTGTCAAGTAATTTTTAAAGATCTAAATTCTGAAATGTATCTAATTGAAAAAATTACAGAAATATTGAGAATGTATCAAAAAGAGCAAAAATGAGAACTTGGCGAGGCTGTTATTAATAATAAAAATAAAAATAAATTTCATTTTCCCCAACTGATACTGATAACTTTTTACTTGGCGGATTTTTTAGCATTTTAGATGTTTATCCTGAGATTTCACTTCTTTTTTAAAATAAAAATGACCTGAGAAAGGCACCTGAAGCTAATTCTATTCAATTTAACCCTCTATTCATCCTGGCATTTTTAGACGAATCAGTTTTCAAATTGAAGGCTGACTGAAACGCTAAAAAAATCGAATTTTTACAAATAAAAAGTGGAATATCCCTTGTGGAAATAGCCCCGGCTAGCGCCCCTAGTACAAGAAGGTCTCTGGTCGGGGGCTGACTGGCCTCTGATCGGGCAAATCTTATGCTCGAATGCTCAGACAGTAGCTGGCCGGGCGCTGATTGGCAATAATTAAATTATTAACCTCTGTTTATAACTTAATTACTTTTTCTGATCTCATTAAGAAATGGATGTGTATAAAAATCTCGAATCGTGATAAATGTATAGTAAGCATTTTCAAATAGAGATTATAATAAAATTATAAATTAATGATGGCAAAAACATTATACAGATACTACATTTATAATTGTTTCAACTTTTTTAAACGATTAATAGTATATTTTTAATAATATAATACCTAATATATAATATAAATAGCAAGTAACAAAAGTCTTAAGTATAAAGTTCCGAAATTTACATTAAGGTATTTGGAGAAGCCCGCCGGAAATCTCGCAGTTTCGAGACTTTCCACTTTTTTGTTCACTTTTTTCGTCTGTTCTTCATCTCTTTTAATTAACTGTGTTTTATTATTGAATACTCAACGTCTTTTACTTAAAAAGAACTACAAATTAATAAGCCCGTGTGGAAAAAGTCCCGCTGAGCCCTCTCATGATGAGGGCCCTCGGCGGGGGCCCGCATGGATGTTCCACGCATGGAAATGTAGGAAATATATAGGGTGAATATGTTTTTGTCACCATAAATTGTAAGGTTTCATGAGTTCAGACTTACAAACAATAAATTTCTAACAAAAATTTGATGACTGTTTTTTGAAATTTGAACTGTTCGACTGTTAAGCGATATATTTAGGTATAGATATGTAGGTTCGATAACCCGTAGCGTTAGAAATTTAATTTGTAATATAATGTTTCAAAATGTATTATATATATTGACTCTAAAAAGAACTAATTAATATCGAAAGTCAAAATACACGCAATAAATTAATATTTAATTTTTAAATACCTTGCTTGTCTCTCAACGACTACGTGAATTAATATGATCCAATCAAGTAGTAAAAAAGAATAAAATTGATCCCCTAATTCGGTGACAGATGCTCTTCATAAAATTCAAACCCGAATTATTTAGATCTAGTGACTTCAATTTTCAAATCAATTCAAATAAATCATTTAAAACCAATTCAAAGCTGTAAAATGCCCTTGAAGCTTCATCTAATCAATTTATCAACGAACAAAAAAATTAGACCAATCGGATTAGAATTGCAGGGCTTAGGTCGACTGAAATGATAAAATTCAAATTTTGGGGGAAAAATGAAATATCTCTAAATAATTAATAAATCAAAATTTTCCTGAAAAACGCCCCTAAAGCTTCATCTATTCAATTTATCAAAAAAAAAAAAAAAATAGATGTATCGGTTCAAAGAATGGACAATTTTTATACGCAGAAGTTATTTTTTTTCATGGTTTGAAAAGGTTTGACCCAAATCAGTGAGTTTTTTCGAGAAAATATATTCTTTTTCCTTTTTGCATTCCTCATAGAGGTTTAATTGAACTTTAACTAAAAAAACGTTTGCCAAAACATTCTGAAGAATTTTGTGTGGATGTCACACTTTTTTGTGAATACGATAACGTAAGGTCAGTGATAGAAAAATTGATAAAATTGGTAGGGCTTATTTTTGTCTAAAAACAGATACAAAGATTTCTAAAAAATATTTAATACATTTTTGTAGCATTTTTTATTACTTTAAAGATCGGAGTTTCACAGTGAAACTTTCTTGATTAACATAATTCAAATTTTATCCAAGAATATAAAAGATTTTTTTGGTTTCGGAAGAATCGATTGACCTATAATATGAATATATTTTATTGAATCTTTTTTTTTCTAGTTGACATTTTTTTATTAGCATAATTAAAAACTATTGCAAGAACTGAAAAGATTTCTTTCGACTTGAAACAAATCCATTGACCTATAATATTTATACATTGTATTTAAGAGTACGGAAATTTAGGAGTAGTCAAATATTTTTCAGTAGCTTGGCTAGTCATCCCGAATTTTTCAGACGACTATAGTCACTATAGTCAACTCCTCGAGTTTTTCGGGGTGACTAAAGGCAGCAAATTTCAAATATCAGTCCTAAACAGAAATACTTTCCTTACAATAATTAAAACTTCATGAAAAAATTAAAAAGGATGCTTGATTCGAAAAATGTTGATATACCTATTTGATTACTTTTATTTGGACTTCCACCTTGAGGAAGGAAAGTGCTCATCAAGTGAGCACCACAAAATTGTAAATGCAAACAAATTTGAAATACTTGAGATCGAATTTACAGAATTTTTTATTATTTGGCGGCGATTCACGAAAGTGAATCTTAATACACTGGAGCCTGCATTTGTGCACGGCTTCGGGCATGACTCGCGGTGGCGTTCAACACAAATCCAGAGATTTCGAACGTAAACGCACAGGGTCACCTGAATCACTTCTATTGAGTTTGGGCGCATGATGCAACTTGATGCAACTAACGGGCTGAGAGTGGCGCCTCATGCTGTCCACATCACTAAAATGCGGAGGCAATCATTTCTAGAAACGCACAAATCGAGTTTACGGAAATCCAGGTTACACAGTGTATTTGACGTTTTTTCGACATTTGAAAATAACATATAATATTGAAGTATATAGAGTCCATATGTTTTATCCGTATTCTAAACTGGGAAATGCTATTTCAATCTCCTGTTCGTAGGTTTCAATAATTGAGTAGCATTCCACTGATAAATAATGCATGAGAATAAAAATGCCGCAAAAAGATGAAACGGGTGCAATTTTGATAGGGTATTGTTGTCCGAAAACGAACGCATGAGATGCGCAATGTATCCACTCAGTTTTATTATCAGGTGAGGCCTAAAATATTAACATGAGTGATGGTTTCTGCTTTGGGATGGAATGCCCGATGCGGAAATCAACCGTAATCTTAGAAACTTTCTTTTTCCAAGGCGCGAGCTAGTGCACCTTTTGAATTATTAAAGAGAGCGTTTCCTACTCAAAATTACTTGCCGCTGCGTTTTGCCAAGTTAATGCACTAAAACCGCCTTTTACGAACAGTTAATTTTATTACAAAAAATGCTGGGCTTTTACGCCTTTCGTGAAAGGGCTTGAGGAGTGAATATGAAAGTGGTTCAAAAAATGACAAGGTCTCGTTCGTGCTAATTTCCTTTACTTGTTCAAATTCTTCTTCTCGGGTTTTAACTTTTTCTCACCTTTCTCACTAAAGCCAATGGTTTTGATATCAGATTCGGTTTTCGCGATGTTCTATTTTTAACAGAGCAATCTTCTGTTGTAAGTTAATTTTCTATTCGAAGAAAGTTAATTTTGAAATTATATTTATTTTTCATTATTTGATTTGGGCTTATCTATAAATATTTTATTAATTTAATTAGTTAATATTAATCCTCAAATTTATTCACTTACTTCGTCTACATTGAAGAGTATTTGTATGGAAACATATGTTACGTATATGTAGAAAATTATCAGAGTTTCCAAAAAATAAATAAAAACTGTCCACGGAGCTAATTATCAAAATTGTTCCGATTTTGGTGTCGACAGTCAATGTTTGTAAAGAATTTTATTGTGCCTCTTTTTTGTATGTCAATTAAATTTGGAGGTACACTACCATCGGAAATTATGAAAATTATGAAAAAACAGTTGGAAAGCCTATGACATTCCACGTCTAGTAATCTCAAACAGATTTTTTTTTGATCTGCTGGAGAGAATACAACACGTGATAAGTTTTAAAAAAATTCTAGATTTTCTAAAGTTTTGTACCTCGACTTCAACTTTTAGCATGACCTAGGAAAATTATTGCAAAAATCTGAAAATTTTATCTTTAATTTAAGCCAAAGAAACTTAAAAAGTCTTTATCGGTTCCCGAAATACGATTAAAAATGTTCAATCGTATCTGAGTTGAGTTTTAGTCGGCTATCACGGTTCTCGGCTGGTCTGCTGCTCGCCTCCTTCGTTGAGGCAGGACCGAATAGGCCACGCACAGAGGTGATGCTTGATTGAGGCTCTCTTACACTTTTGATTCTGCTCATCAGTAATTTTTTTTCAAATGATTGTAAATTTTTAAAATCATTCATTGTTTTTTTTATTATTTAAAATTATTTCAATTTAGAATTATCCCCATATTAAAGAATAAAAAAATTATGAACAACTTTTTTTATTTCTTAACATTTTTATCGACTAAAATATTAATAAAAATGTAAATATATTGTTACGTGAGTAAAATGTTTTTCAATCGAATTAAGCAGCTAAATTCTAAATAAATTATTTATATGAAAAACACCCAAAAATATTAAAAGTGAATAATAATGGAAATTCCAAAATAAATTAAATATAAAACAGTGCGTAGGTGCAATGAAAATTATATTTTCAATTTCTAATAAGTAGTTTATTATTTTCATTTACACAAACAACTCGCTCATTATTTAATTTTTCGATGATCAAAATTGCATAATAAAGTCACAATCAAGCACCACCTCTGTGCGTGGCCAACTCGGTCCTGCCTCAACGAAGGAGGCGAGCAGCAGACCGATCGAAAACCGTGATCGTCGACTAAAACTCAACTCAGATACGATTGAACATTTATAATCGTATTTCGGGAACCGATAAAGACTTTTTAAGTTTCTTTGGCTTAAATTAAAGATAAAATTTCAGGCTCTATGTCGTATAATTTTTAGAATTTTGCAATAATTTTCCTAGGTCATGCTAAAAGTTGAAGTCGAGGTACAAAACTTTAGAAAATCTAGAATTTTTTTAAAACTTATCACGTGTTGTATTCTCTCCAGCAGATGAAAAAAAATCTGTTTGACATTACTAGACGTGAATTTTCATAGGCTTTTCAACTGTTCTTTTTAAATGCCCTACCATTTTTTTTCGCTGAGTTATCGTGGTTGAAAGCCAGGAGTGATTTTTAATAGTGCTTGCGTCAATCGATCTCATAATTTCCGACGGTAGGCGTACTTTCGTTTTTTAGTTATTTAATGAAAACGGATTTTTTTAACGAAAAAAAATCAATACTTTTTTGTGTTCAACTCGCCAGATGTTAGCCGGGAATTGATATTTTTTCTTGAAAAAATATATATACTAATGAGAAAGTTTCGAATTTTGACAATTTTCATTGAGAAAAGTCTTCCTTGGAGATCAAAGAAGTTTTTCCCTAAAATGTTTTTTTAAACTTTGTAAATACTCTAAAAGTCGTAGAATATGATGAAGAATGTTAGATAAAATTTTCAAGAAAAAATATACATTTCCGGCAAAGATCTGGCGAGTTGAACGCAAAAAAGTATTGATTTTTTTCGTTGAAAAATCCTGTTTTCCTTAAATAACGAAAAAACGAAACAACCTTCGAATTTGGTTTGTCGGCGAATCTGAAAAAACGAGATTACCGATCGGTTTTAATTTGAAATTAAGTATTATTAAACAATAGGCAATTTGCAGTATTTTTTCAGTTTATAGGCATCATCGCTAAAGTATATTTAGTGTGTAAATCAAAGCTTCAAACAATTCCGATAATATTTGCCCAACTTACGATGATTTATTTCTTAAAAAGTAATTTAATTTAGGGCCGAATTTTTTTTCAGTTTTTCAAGCTCATTATTAAAAAAAGAAAACAGAAAATAAAAAAAGTTCAGTCTTATCATTCTCTACAGGCATATATTTAAAAAAGATCCATTTTGTGACTTTAAAAATTTCCGTCCCCTGAGACGATTGGACAATAATTTCACACGATCTCGTGCGCTGGGCGAGTTTCTCGATCCAGGCCTTAAATTTTGATTTTTTATATTCGAAATTTCTTCAATTTGGAAGATACAGAGTTACAAATTTGTCTTCAATTTTAAAAATCCAGAATGTAAGGATTTTTCTTCATACATCTTCAAAATTAAAGATTTTTCAATTGTAAATCTTAAAAAAAGCATAACTGTGAGAAACGTTAAAAGTCACACACATTTAAATCATACATCTGGAAAATTGAATAATTTGCAATTCTATATTTTGAAAATTCGAGAATTTCCAATTGTAATTCTTCAGAACTGTAATTTTTATCTTTATAGTCAACAAAATTGAAAAGATTGCATTCATGAATCTTTAAAATTGAAGAGTTTTTAATTGTGAAAATTTTGCAATTTTAAATTATCCTATGTTTTGCGAATCAACGTTCCGTATTTTAGATGATTTAGATTCAAACCTTTTTTATCTGGAAGATTTCGGATTAAAAATTTCACTTTTAATCTTTAAACTAGTGAAAATTTAAGAATTTTTATTTAAAAAATTTTAAATATAGATTTTTTACTGTAACTCTTGGAAATGATTAAAAATTACGCCGAGTTTCAATTATTATATTTTTAAATTCTTTAATTTGTATGTTTTGTAATCGAAACTTCTCCAATTTGGAAGATTAGGAGTTGAAACTCGACTTTCGTTTTCAAAATTAAAGAATTGTTATTTATGCATCTGTAAAATGAAAGAGTTTATTTTATTTTTAACTCTTCAAAATTGTAGAACATTAAATTGTGAATTTTCAGAATTTGAAATTTTTTAATTTTGAAAAGTTACGATTGAAAATTATACAAGTTTTAAGTTTTAGAATTAAAAATACTGTAATTTTTATTATTTAAATCAGAAATTTCTTTAATATGGCGATTTATAATTGAAATTTTGATTTTTGGTCTCTAAAATCAAAACAAATTTAAGGATTTTTAAAATATATCCTAAAAATGGAAGAGTTTTTAATTTTTAAATTTCAAACTTGAACTGAGAAAAAAATTAAGCTATTCGCAACGTAATTTCGGTCCACGTAGCCACACCCAAAATTAAAACGTTAGTATTAGTCCTAAATATTTAGTTTTAAAATTTTAAGTTTTATATGCCTTAAGTTTAGAACTAAAAATAAAAAATTTTAAGGAAGACTTTTCACGGGAAAAATTTCGAAGTACAAAATATTTTTTCTTATCAGTTACAACTCCGCTGGACTTTTTTTGCTTTGAAATCGTGTTATTGTCCAAATTACTTTTCTACCTAAAATAATGAAAAAATAAATTTTATATTATTTTTACAAAAATAATGATTATTTCTTGTCACCGATATTTTTTTGGGCAAAATTAATTTGGACATTAACAAAATTTCAAGGCTGGAAACAAAGTCAGTGGCAGTTCTAATTGATTAGAAAAAGTATTATGAACTTTGAAACTTCGCTCCGTGAAAAGGCAACGTGAGTAAAAATTATATAATATTATCGAAGTTGTTGCTAACGAAATACCAGCGAAAATGCATACGTTTGAAATTCCCGCCACTTTTAGTTGAAAATCTGTCGCACGGAGCGCTGACTTGATAACTTTTTTCTGGCTGACGCCGCATCAAGGTGTTTTTCTATACTCAAAGTTCTTGGCGCGTCAAATTCCGCCCAAAGCCGCCATTGTGAACTGGTTAGAAGCCGCGTCGTTTGCTCAGAGTCTATTTCTCAACTTTGCGTTCGATTTACAGAAGAATTTGACTTTGTTCTGCGCTTTCCTGAAAGAGACAGGTCTCCAGTAAACTTTTAACATTTTTTTATTCACACGCGGACCCTAAAATCTGTGAAATAACCATGGCTGATAGATCGAGCAACGGCCAGTTCAACAAATATCAGGGGGATGATGCCGACGACAAATCGAGGGTTACCGTGGACAAGGACGAAAAGAATTCAGGAGAAGATAAAGCCGGGGAGTACGTCCGAGAATTGTTGCAAGAGAAATTGGAAATTGACACGCAGAAGTGGCCGAATGCTCTTCGTCTACTTGACCAAGGTAAGAGCTCCCCCGTCCACGTTTTTCATGGCTCCACGCGATCGTAATTGACCAATTCAATCTAGAATTTTCGCAGTAAAAAGTTGTTATTTTTGGTTTGAATAATTTTTGTCCTTCGATATTCATACATGGGTCAGAAATAATTATGTTTCTACTCTAGAACACTTGAATTACAAGGTCATCGATCGCGTGTTCTTCATAACCTTTGCGGCACGCCTGCTCCAAAATATTTACTCTTCATAGTAACTTCCTTGTATTTGAAGTGTTTCGTTTACTATTTTGCATTTATATTGACCGTTGCTTTGAAAAATTTAAATTCTTTGTTCTAAAGCACGCTTTTATGAGTTTAAAGTTCCTACTTGTTGAAGTTTTTATAAGATAAGTGAAGCCGACTAGTGAGTCACTTCTACTTTTGCGCATTGGAAAGAAAAAAAAAATGAAAGTCGCTTCTAGTTGCATGCTTTAAAAATGGTATATTCTAAATTATAATGCAATCGTTCTAAATTGAAAAATTTTGAATTTCAAATATTTATGACCTTTTTCAAATTTCAAATTGACCAAATACATCAAAACAATTTTTTTATCTGTTACAATGGTTCGAAAATTACCTGCGCATTCTCAAAAATTGACAGAAAGTTTTTTAAAAATGCAGAATTTTCCGAACGAGCCGTTTTTTTAAATTTTGTTTATTCGACTGGCGAATTCAGCATTTTACAATTGACCTCAAAAATCTGAAAATTGACAAAATTGGAGGTGTTCTTCTCAGATGATTAAAAATGGCTTTTTTCAAGAAATGAAATGTTTTTTAAATAGCTTGTAACACGCACTACATAATGTGAACTTCGACCCTGGCAAATAACTTCCTCGCATTGAAAAAAAATTATTTTGGGATTGTCTTATTTTTGCATATTTCTATTGTTTTTGATATTTTGCGGCATTTGTGAGAAAAAATTATATTCAAAAAAAGAAAGAAAATTTCCTTGGTTTCAGAAATGATTATGATCCTATAAAACTGATAGGATACCGTTTGTATATGAACAGAAACTTTAAAAAAAAATGTAAGAAACAGTAAAAACATTTTTGAGGATATGCAAATATTTTAATATAATTTTTTTCCTACGCGGCGATAAATATTACAAAAGAGCAAGCGAAATATTTGTAGAACCTTTATAGATGTGTAAACTTTCACCTGAACATTTTTTTTTTAAAGTGAAGCAGTGGTTTGCCAAGGACTAAATTAACGATAATTAGTGCGTATTAGTAGCTATTTATAAAAAAAATTAACAGTGGACTTTTGAAAAAATGCGATTTCAATCATTTCAGAAAAAGCAGCTGCAAATTTGTTGATTTTCATTTTTTTTTTTTTTTTGTTATTTAACAACATTATTTGGCCAAATAAAAAGATAAATTAATTGTAATGAAGGAAGTGTGTATGCTCATAATTTTTTAGAATTACAAGAGTATGCAAACGTTTCATAGTATCTTTTATTTAATTTCGCAAATTACAAAATCGATACATTAATTCGTGTAAACGTAAGTTGTTGCGGGAAATAAATGTCGGCATTGTAGGAATCGTATGACGTAAGTATGACATGAATTTCAACTGTGAATTAGGGGTTCCTTTCTTTAGACCATAGAATGATAGAATGATATATCCAAATGCCAACTCATTCTAACACCATCACCTAGACTTTTATTGAAGTTTCTTCTGATCTGAAATGGAATTGGGAAGTTTAAAAATGTAGAAACTCTTCCAAATTAAATTATTTCTAATCTAAACTTAACTAACTTTAAGTAAATCTGATAATATTTAAAGGTTGCCTATGGGGAATTTGCCTGTTTTTATAGAAAAATTATTTTCTTCTAAACAAAAAATCGGTAATGCAAGTTGAAATTCGTATATTTTATTGTACGAAATTATTTGTAATCGATTTTCAACTGTTTAGGGGCCTATAAAATTTTTAAGTTGAGTTCAAATAATAATGCAAAAATTACGAAATCCTTAGATATTTGATTTAATATAAACTATTTCATTAACTTATGCTAGTTACGTTTCAAGATTTTCAAATGTGTTTTCCAATTATTTTAATTTTGTTCTCAGTTTATTTCTATTTTCCATAATATTTATTTATTCTCATTACCAATTTACCTATTTTCTCGAAATACTGTTGGTTCGAATTTGTTTTTTCTAATTACTACCATTTTTCATAATTTTTGTATTTCCGAATTACTCAATTCATCCTTTCTAAAATGGCTCCCGGCATTCTGATTGGCTGAATAATGCCGCGAAATTGTTATCAGCCAATCAGAATGCGAGATGCCATTTTAGGAAGAATCAAATTGATGTTGCATGTTGTTTCGATGATACGGGGATAATGCTTTTAAATTAGGAGGGTGGCTCTTTTATAAAAGCCACTAGAGTCAATGTTACATGAGATTTGACCGTGGCCGAGTGGCGGCGCTAGCAGTAACTTTTAAGTCGACAGTTATTTAAATGCATTGGGCACATACGCATTTGATTTATTTTAATTGTGAAAACACGTTTTTTTTGCATACAATTGTCTCTGCAAAATATTTTGTTGAATTTTACATACCCAGTAAACTAATAACCACTAATGAAAAATTGAATTTTATTTTTATGTACAGTTTTTATAATAATTATTGAAATCAACTGTTATTTGAACTAAATTATAAAAAAATGTAAATAGGAAATAATTTGTTTTGTTTCCTTATGAAACCAGTAAACAATAAAGACATTTATCGAAACTAATTATTTTCTAAAAAATATGTTTTTAAAAATGTGTTAAATACTTCTAACGGTATATTATAAATAATAGGATTTATAGAATATATAAATATTGATAAAGATGTAAAGTAAAAAAGTGTCTTTGTGAACAATATTTAATAAGGAATTAATAGAGAACAAATACTTAATTATAAACTAATACATTTTACCATTCCGATATTTGACTCCCACTAAACCAAAATTTGCTATTTAACGACGAAGTTAAATTTTTTGTCTAACTTTTCAGTGATACCAATTATTTTAAGACTTTCAAATTCTAACAAAAGTAATTTTTTCATGATTGCATATTTTGAATATCAAGTAGAAATGTTTTGCCAAAATTGTCTTGCTGGCATATTTTTCAGAATAACAAAGATTATTAATTAGCTAAACAAATTTATATTTCAATCTTTTTTTCATGAAGAGGCTTAATTTTTTCAGACTGCTCCAAATTTTATGTCAATGACTTCTTGACTATGTTTTTTGTATTTATAGATGCTTTTATTTTTTTTTTAAAGGTTAGAGAAAACAAGCTTAAACTTTTTTGTAAAATGACAATTTTAACATTATGATTCATGAGAGTAATGTAATTGTCCAAATTTTCGATCTCTTGTTTTTTACGGATCTTTATGTTATGACAGTCACGGACTCCAACAATTATACAATTTTTCGGTGTCTGCATGTATACCTGAATGTTCATTAACTAGATATTTCCAACCAAAATTAAAGAATTTAGAAAATTTTATGTCAACTTTATTCAGAACAATAAAAATAATCTCAAATAGTATTTCGGAAACATAAAGTTTACGTTGGAAAGTAATTTGATAGTATAAAAAGATTGTCAAATTATAATTCGGTAAAATAAAAATTATGACAAATTGTAATTCAGAAATGGTTGAAATGCCTTATAAACCACAGTAATCTTCACATATTATCAGCAATATTGAAAATACACCTTACAGTGGTATTCCTCTTGCAAATTTGCACAATTTGACTATACTGTGTTGAGAATATTGCTGGTTAAAAATCATTTCAAAGTTATGCAGTAATCTTTTTTCGTGATTTTGAAGAAGAAAAAAAGGAACTTGTACCTTATTTTATTTTTAATTTGATGATTTTTGAGCCACCCTATAGTAAAGTATATATATATATCCGCTAATCTAATTTCAGTTCTGAAATAAATTTTTGACATTTCATTCGTCTGAAGTTCAGAACTTTTTATATCTGCTGAAAGAGATTAAAGGTTTTTTTCCCGCTCTCATGAAATGTAAAATAAGAACATTTTTGAAAATCTGACAAATTTATTTTAAAAACATGAGGCTTTATATATTCAGGAAGAACATAACTACATATTCATGTAAAGATAAAATGTTAAAGATTTAATAAAAGATCTATTTTTTAATTAAGAAATTATATGTTGGTTTATACAATAATATAATTTTTTACCTGTATTATATTTTGTTTTAAATATATCTTGATTCCATTCACGCGATTTCATGCTGTTGGTATTTCGAATTATATATACATTTTTAAAAGACAATCTCGTTGGAATCTCGCGCTCCATAAACGTTAAAGATTTTAGCGCCTTTAATCATCGCCTCAAAGGCTGCCTCATTTAGATTCTCTTACGTCGCAGCTTTAGATTTTCTTTGTACTACTCATCTTCATCCGTCCAAATTTAATATTCTATTTTACATTCAGTAACTTGTAACAAAAATATGAATCTCCACTGATTTTATTTCACTTTTACTATTTATATTTTTACATTCTTGTATGTGAAAAAAGGTCTCTTGTATTCCATAAAATGTCGACGTTTTGAGATCCCCTGAGTCAGAAAAAACAGTTTTCATGGAGTGTCTTGTCTGTCGTATGTATACCGGATACATTTTGAAAGACTGCTCGGCTTGGATTGTGCTTTGGCATAATTTTTAAAGATGTACAAATAAATAACGAGTTCGTTAGCCAGCTATTTTGGATAAAAATTCAAAAAGTTTCAGCATTTTGAAAAATTCTCAGACCATTTTTTTCTAGATTTAAAAATTCTGTGTTTGGCTATTTGTAGAACTCGGAAATCAGAGAAATGTATCTTTGAACGGAAATCTTTCTATTGAATACCAAATTCCAAATTTTGAGAATTTTCTGTTCTTGTAATTTCGGGCCCAGGATTAAAAAAAAAAATTCTCCTGTATTTATGTGCTAAACCGCCCAAAAATCTAGGCTAATAAAAATGTTAAAATTTTACCGTATTTCCAATTTCGATTCCTCGGCCTCGGCAATTTTGTTTCTAATGCATTTTTATCACGAGACAGTTGTTAGGTACTCAAAAAAATCCTCCTATTTATTTAACCATTATTTCTGAAAACAGGGGTGAACTAAACATGAATTATCTCTTAAGCAACTTTTCAACGCTTTTTGATCGTTGATAACCAAGCTGAATGTTTATAAATTCTAAATTGTCTATACAATTTTAGTATACCAATACCCTACTTTTCAATTGTTTAGCACATGTTTATGGAATCTTTATGAAATTAAAAATCTTGCACATATTGTAAACTTTCGTTATAGGCTGCAAAAATAATGTTGAAATTGATGTACAAAATAAGCCCAACACTTAAAGCTTACTAAAATTTAATTTATGACTAGATTTAAATTTCTTTTCAACTGATTTCTTCGCTATTCTAATGTTTTGGTTAATTCTGTTGATGCGATTATTACGCGTAATAATTTTGACCAGTGAATACCCCCTCCGGGGAACTAGGTTACCTTCTGGTAGAACCTCATTACATTAATGGAGATTAACAAGTGCCCTCTAAAATAAAGTGGGTCGACCTTTCGACGAAATCGTGAATTTGTTTTCCGTGACATATTTTTCAAACATTCACCTCCCTGCATTGAAGTGTTTGGTTTCGCAGCCAGCCTTTGAGAACTCAACGTCTTGCATCTACTTGAAGTTTCGATCGTTCGAAATATTCAAGTGAGCTAAACGTTTTTGCTCAAGTCAAACTTGTATCGTCAAACATCATTCCATCTACGAAAATAGGAGTTTAAATGATATATTCCTTAAAAACAATATTTATTTATATGTACATAACAAGAATTTTAGAACTAAGTTAAGTTTCTTGAATAAGCGTTTCATTAATTTCAGATTTTGAAGATTTAGCACTTCAAGTATATACAGATTTTCTTATTTACATACCAAATTAAATTTATCGGAACACTTTATTGTCGCTCTGAGACCCGTATATTCGAAATTGAAATTTATAGAATAAAGCCATTTTTGCTTCTCCATATTTGTAAAAATGGAATCGAATATTTCATTCAATAACTTTGATCAAACCACTTTGGAAAACATGCCCTAGAAAAATGGATTTTCTCTCCCGAAGGACTGGGGCTGATTTCTCTGGGAGTAGTGCTCTTGATTTATGCGTTTTCATTTCGCTGAATCCTATGCGCAGTATGGAAAGCCCCAGAATTCAATCCATCAATTAAGATGAATTACATGAGTAATTACTACTCTTATCCCAAAATAATATACAATAGCAACACTTGTCTCGAAGGAGAATATCTGGTCAGAATTTCCGAAGCAAATTTTCTAACCCGATCTAGTGGGAAATAGTGAAATATTTTACTGAATACATTTTTTCGATAATGTAGTGAGTGTCCAAATTGGATGTATTGATAATTGAGCAGTATTAATGTTCACTAAAAATATATTGTTTTAGCTAAATTAAGACTATCATTCTGGTAATTTAGGATCGTATGAAGCGATTCCATTAATTCCGTAACGAATCTCTTAATACCTTATTCGATTTCTGATTCTGAACTAAATCTTGCGATATTAACAGGGATCACAGTCAGCCCCCTATTCCCGTTTTCTCCCTATTTCTCTAAAAGGCCCACATAATCCCTATATTTGAGAATTTTGTCAATTTCTTCCCTTTTTTAAAGCTAACATTAATTTTTTAAGAACGATGACAATATAGCGACTGTTGACAATCGTTGTCGGTTTTTGATGAAAAAAATAGAATAAAAGTATTAAAATGAGATAATTTTATCCTTTCGCAATAACCGTCTTTTTGATTAAAAATAGCTTTAATAATTCGATTAGTCTAGTAAAATGTGGAAAAATACTTCATTCATTCTAATTAGGAAACTTACAATTAGTTTAATTTTAGGTTGCTAAGTATTTCCATTGATGTACGGAACTCGGGACAGTGCATTGAAAACTCAAAAAGAAGTGGAGTTCATTTGCGAAAGCTATTACGGCCGCCGCTTTCTGAAAGCTTTTCACTCGCCTCGACTCTTTTCTGAAAAACATGTTTTTCCCTTTAGGATGGCTCAATGAGAAAGAGTCTTAAGGGTTGATTTAATCCCATGGTGTGCTTCCACGCGAAATGAAACAAACAACCTGCAGAAGACGTTTTTTCTCATTACGTCACACGAAACGTGCTAATTAGTACGAGTAGGTACTCATCTTCAGGGCAGGTTATGTCGACTAAACTATTTCATTAACAGCCCAACCTGTAATGTTCAGCCTCTTTGATCCTATCGTAGAATATTGCTCTATTATTTCCTTTGCAAATTAGTGCGCCTGATCAATTCCCTTTTTGAAAAAAGGTAATGCGCAGTAGGGCGACGTTAATGTATCAATAGTGATATAATGCAATTTAAAAAAAGTTCAATTTCAACTTTTTTTAAATCCTGCGTTGAATCGTGTTAACTTTTTTAATTATTCAATCATTTAGCTTACAATTCGTGACCGTAAAATCTTTTGCTTTACAAAAAATTTATTTAAGGTCTTAATTTGTAAGCGTATCTTTTTTATTTAAGGCCATGTGAGGAGTGGGTAACGTGGTCAGATTTCTACCTTACCACACTTTTTTTATTTCCCCCAAATTTTTCACACGAAGCGCCATATCGAGTTAAAAATTTGGGATAAATCCTCAAATTTAGGACCAGGCCTACCTTTATTAATGCTTCTAATTTAGTATCCTAAATTTTCAACTCGATGTGGCGTTTCGTGTGAAAATAAGTTAGGAAATACAAAAAGTGTCGGTAAGGTAGGAATCCGGTCACGTGACCCACCATCACATGGCCTTAAAGTGGATCAACTATAAGTATCAACAAATTCATTATTTTTTAAACGGAACTGTAATGCGAGTATTCGAATCTGTTCACAAGTAAACAATTCATAGACTTGAACGTGGAAATTGTTTCATAATCAAAAAGCCTTAGTAGTTAAACAAAACCTTGAACGTCTGGCTAAAACATTATTAAGTAATTTCAAGTTAATAGATTCATTGTTAAACACTTTGATTTAATTTTAAATCCTTTTCAGATATTGTTTCAGCCTAATAGACTCTGTTTTTCATCCATTCAATTTAAAATTTTGTAATGAAAAAAGAACAATTTTGTAGTATTTAGATGTATTTGTCTATTCATTTAAATTTTAGTTGTCCCATTTCTCAAATTTTCAATATGTGAATGAAAGTGCTGAATTTTGTTTGATAAACAACATTTCTATTTTTAAATTTATTTCAATTACAATTTTTTAGATTTACTAATTATTGATTCATTCTTCAATTTCTATAATTTGAAATTAATCGTGGATTTATATTTTTAACCGGGAATCTTTGAACTGTTCACTGTATACAAAAATTAATTTGGAAATTTGCAGTTAAATGGAATTCAATTTAGACATTTTTAATTAAAAAGTATTAAAAATTTTCATTTAATACACGTAAGTGATTGAGCGTTTGAGAAAAAAGATTCATAATTAAAATTTATTCAGCCAGTTTAAAAATATTGATATGAAAGAGTTCCGTTTTGAGTGCTTTAATTTGTAGTTTAGTTTGGATTATTTAAAATGGAAAAATATTCAGCTTTAAGGCCATGTGATAATATCGCATTGAAAATTTGAGAAATTAAATGAAAGGCACTAATGAACTCGTTATTTTCTGAAAAGTAAAAAAAAAACGAAGTTTTTGCATACAAGATTTTTAATTCCACAAATTTACGTATATAGGTATGCAAAATGTCTTAATAGTGCCTTCTATTTGATTTTGCAAAGTTTTCACTCGATATCACTACTCATATTGACATGAGTTTTTGCGAAAAATTATTTCGAGGCCAGTATAACATCTCCTTAAGAGTTGAAAGTTTTTAATTGCAATGATCGTGAAATCGTCGGGAATTTTTTTTCTCGAAGAAAACGGGCGTCCTTAGTTTGGTGCGGATAAAAAAATAAAACGTTTTGGAGGCACTTTTTTTAAGCTTTGACTTTCGAGACTTCCCAAAACGAGCTGGAAGTCTTAAAAAACCGTTTCCCGCAAAATCTTATCTTGGAGTGAAATAATGATAGGAAATTATTAATCAGATATGGTAGGAATCAAATCTTCATTAAATTAAAAGAATATATAACAAACTAAAATTAATAAAAAAAGTTCATGTATTAATTATGCTCTAACATTTCGGAATCACTGCGTGCCTTTTTCAAAGAATCTAAAACAAAATTATATATAAATAACAACAATTTTATTATATTATTGTTAAACTAATTTAAAGTAAACTAAATAATTATACCTGTGCTTGTAAAGTGAGAAACGAAAATTTTCAAAATTGGTATGCAACATGTCAATGCTATGGAGCTCAAGTCTTTAAAATACATTAAAGAGGCTTTTTTTAAATATAGGATTACCTTCTTATCAAAAGAAAGACAAACTTTGTAATAGTTATGGACAGACGACGAACATATGACTGAGTAGAAATGAGACATACATTAAGGCGGTAAAGTCATTAGTACAAACCAAAGGCGTAATTTAAAGGAACAGCAAATGAGGAAAACGCACCAAAGCAACTGGATTTGATTTTAAAATTATTTTATGATACTCTGATATATTTTATTAGCATTCATAATTTCTCTCTGTAAATTAATAGAAATATTATGATATTTATTTATAAATATAGATTCTAATATTCGCCTTTTGTAGGTATTTTTTTCTTTGGCTAGAATTTTAATATTGTTGAAGTCGATATTAAAATAATGGTCTATATTCTAACAATGTCGTGATAGACCTGTAATCAAATTTCCAACTCTGCAATCTCTTTTATGTTCAGAAACTCTAGTTTTCAGTCTTCTCCCTGTTTCACCAATATAAACTTTTTCACAGCAATTACATTAATGAGATGTACAATTCCAGATAAATTTTCAAATTATTTTAAGAGTGTTATTATTTCTAAAATAAACATTTATGTTAAATTTCTTTAGTGAATTTCTCAACCAATCCAGTTATTTTTCCTACTCTAACCATTATAGATTTCATTTCAGTCGGGGCTTAAAAAAGTGCCTACAAAACCTCGTTTTTTTGACACGTTGTACAACAGCGCTAGCGTAACATTTTTTTAGAACAATAATATATATATCGTTCAACGCTGAAGACTTCAAGCTCTCACTGGTACCTGGATACAATTTTTTGCGATTTTTTTGAACGAGTTGCGAGCGCTTAAAGTGAGGGTCGCGTAATTTTGACGCCAGCTTTAGTTCGGGCGAAATAATTTTCGTAATTTTGATAATCATTTGTATATTATCATTTAACCGTAAAAGATAGTTTTCCTGATATGCAAGCGACCCCGCTGATTATTTTTTTATGGTGAACGTTTTGCAAGCTGAAATTGGCATAACTTGGTTTATAAAATTGTAAAGTATCCTTCACTGTCAAAAGCATTCCGCCCTTTCCCATTAGATTTTGCAAAGATAAAGATATTTTCAGTAGGAGAAGGTAATGGGGAAGTGAATTGGTTTCCTCATTCACTATCGTCTAATGTCTTATTAGAATTTGCAACAGTTCTTAATTACGCTACGCGTGAAGTTGCCGAAGTCAGTTTGCTGCCAGTTTAGAGGGAAGTTTCAAGCCAGGCACAAAAACTTTCGTAACGAGGTTTTCTTAGCTCTGAACTTAAACAGCCTTTGGTAATTAATAAACGACACGCGCAGTCACAATCTCTTTAACTTTTACCATCTTGAATGCCAATTTCTTGATTACTCCTCTACCTCTATTCCCTAAATTTATTCAATATGACATGGTGGTTACAAGGTAAACAGAAGCATGACCTGTTACTAGTAAAATTAATAATTGAAGTTCTTGTTTCAAATATTTGATTTTGTTCTTCCAGTTAAGCGAGAGTGAAACAGACAAATCAAATGTCGTTCCCTTTTTTACGGAATTACCGTTTATCCCCTTTTGCTCCATTAAATTTAAAAAAATCTTCAAAGACTTAAAGTCAAGAGATTTTATTAAATTTTCCACTTTTGTACTTTTTTCACAAGGTTTAAGATTAATTCTTTCAGCATTATAAACAGATATTTAACTAATATTAAATTCAAATTGAAATTCTTCAAGTTTCTAATACTTCAATTAAAAATGTTGCATTTTCAACAGAGTAGATTCACCCTTAAACCAAATAGTTGAATTTTCAACCGAAAAAAAATTTTCAACGAACAATAAAATAATAAAATAAAATAGTTAAATCAGCAATGAAAAGCCAAGTGATTTTCAACCGCAATTGCATTTTTAACCAAAAAATTTTTTTTACGAAAACAGTTTGTCCTTTGCAGGTTCAATATGGCGGACAAAAAATTTAAAAGTATGTCTCGTGGCTTCAAAGTTGGCTATTGGGGTCTTTTGGGTCGTTGATAATGAATCTGAAGTCATAATTCAAAGTAGCAGAGAAAAAATTAAAAAAGTGTTGTATCCGCTATTTTGTAATTTAAAATTTTGACTTCAGATTTTTTGGTCGCCATATTGGATGAGTAATTTATAATTTTTCAATTTGGACTTTAGATTCGTAATCAGCGATCATAAACCCCCTGATTGACCCATTTTGAAGCCAAATGACTTATTGTTACATTTTATACACCATTGTAATACCTGAAGCTGTCATTTCAAGCTGATCTCGCTCCTCTTTATTCGTAATATGGAGGTTATTTTCAGGGATTTTCACCAGAGAAAATAGTGAAAGGACTGGAAAATGCACTCTCAATGCTGAGAACTTCATCGCAGATGGATGAAATCTTTAAAGAACGCCCATTTCAGTCTTTTGTCGTTAAACTGTCCGTAACTTCTATGGGGATAAAGATTGAAGAATCGCTCAACGAGGAGGAATTAAGGACGCTTGAAGGCGTCATAGCGCACAGCCATTTGCAATCAGCTCTCGTAAATCGAGACGAAGAATCGCGGAACTTTGAGAGTAATTGAGACGCAAGACACCATTCAATAATTGACATTTTCACTAGGACTTTTATTATCAACCAAGTTCATTAATTTTTCTTACCTTGTAGAGAAGAAAACTTAATATCCAAAGCTTATTTCCAGTCTTACAATTGTATAACATTGCTTTGAGAAGACTAGGCTGTCCACTTTTTGGTTGCAAATCAAGTTTTTTTATATTAAAAATTCATCTTTTCGGGTTTCAAAGTCAAGATTTTTCACACAAAAATTAGGCTTTAGTTTTGAGAAGGTTGTAATGGTTATTTTATGTCTTGGAATAGAGGTCACCTGGGGATGATGTGAGTAGCCTTTTGAATCACAATTTAGTTATAACCCTTCTTTGTCGAAGGCAGATAACCTAATTTGATTAAGCGTAGCAATTCCACGCCAGTCTGTCGAATAAATTTCAAAGTTCCTGAAGACCCTTCTGGGAACTCCTTGGAACCTCCGAAGCACGGAAACGATGTCGTGCTTAAAGTTGCGGATGGAAAACTGTCGTTTCGTGGATTGAAAAGTTTTTCTGCCTTTGCGAAATGAATTTGAATACCAGCGACGACATCTCACTTAGTGTCGAAGATCTAAATCGCCACCGGAAGAAGATTAAAATTGAAAACAAACTAGTTTTCATAAATTATCTAGTTCCCTTTTCTTCGTTCGTGGAAGTTAATTAATCAGATCGGGAAATGTTTCTGAAGTTTGGATTTTGCAGGGCGGCTGCAGGTCTGGCAAAACAGGAAAATTATTATGCTTCTCTTTCTTTGCAGTTGCTTCCTCTTTGCGATGATATTTTTAGGTAAAACTTTTATTATTTGGTGGGAAATTCAACAGTTCATTCAACTGAATATTAATGGTCAGGGAAAAATCAGGTAATTTAAAAAAAAAGTTTCGGCCACCTTGGATTTGTCCATCGCTAGGCTAGGAGACGGTTTTTGACCTAAACAAGTTTCTCCGGAGCTGGTCTTAGCTTTTTGAGATAAAGGTTGCAGCGTAGTTGAATATTTATTCCAGTAGTTGTTAGGAAGATTTTTTTCTATAAGTAGCTGTAGTATCTTCGAGGTTCGCTGCTCATTTGCGCTAATATTTTCGTTTTATGACTGTTCGCGTTTCTGGGTAGAGAAACCTTCTCAGCTTGCAAGTTCAGTTACATCTTTGAAATAATTCATGGAGATGCACCGGAAAGTGTACCGATAGCGTGGCGGAAAAGTGTTAATCGTTCCGTGGAATTTCCCTTCACTTCTCGTCGTTTAATCCGCAACGAATTTCATTTTGCTGAAGAGACTTGCGCGCTTGAGAAACTTTGAATTTCTTAGCTTCTCGAGTACTTGTTTTTCATCCATTGCCTCAAAGGCTTGTGGGATGTCCCGACCACAATATGCTTGATGGAACTTTTACTTGAAGGCGCTTGAATATCATTTTTTTAAAGGGCCTATTACGTAGTCGTGAAAGTTTTGGCAGAGATTGAAAAATGTAAGTTATATGTTAGAGACTTCACACTCTTTCCCCCATGTGCCTCTTTCCCTCTTTTTTTTGAAAAATTCTACATTTTGTTCGCACTCACAAATAGTCTATGTCTTTGGAAAAAAAGAATAACTGCACTTACCTAATTCTTTGGTGAATGCTTATTGCTCATCTTCACAATTATTTGTTTCATTCAATCCTGTTAATCATCTGTCTAAAGTTCTGTGACATGGCAAAAACTTTATTGTCAAATTCGCGATTAATCATCAATGTAATTGTCATTGTATAGAGGGACAATATTTGACCTGCAGCCCGCAATGTTGGTGCATTGTGCGGTAAAGTTTAGAGAAGACGCAAGGGTCGAACAAAGTGTATTGGTGGAAATTAGAATTGGATGGTGAGAAAGCCCGTTGTAATTGTCTAGAATGTTCCGATATCTTCCGAATTCAATGAGACGTATCGTGCACGTGAGGTGTCCATTATCTGTAAAGATTCTTGGCCTAGAATCTTTTAAACTTCTCATTTCTGGATTAAGAAAAAGCTTTGTATCGCTCTATAGATTTTAGATAAATTTATGTTTTATACGAGGTGCACATTGATGCCCGTGATGTCGACTTTTACTATTACGATGGCAAAAATGATAGAATGGTCGTAACAGGACAAAAAATGGCTACGAAGTTTTTAATTTATTTTACGACTTTAACCGTACCATACTTGCAGTCAGTGAGAGTATCAGTATGAACATTTCCGTCATACAGTCATAAATAGAAAAAATCTTTTCTCTCGGTGGTTGAATTTTTATTCCAAAGTCAATGGATGGTTTATTACTTAGGTGAAGATTTATCTTCTTCTTCTCCATGACGAGGGGAATTGAGCTTAACTAGAGATTCTATTTTGATCATGTATTTTTATTATTTTCCAAGTTTTCGATATAGATCCTTTGCTAGAAGTCAACGTGTTTCAAAACGAAGTTTTAGAGAATCTAAAGTTCCAGCTCCTTGAATACTACAACTCTCACTTGAGAATGTTTTCTGAAACTTTTAACGATAATCAAGATCGACCATTTCTGATTATTTCCCTTTACACAATAGCAACTGCAGACTCAATGCGAGAAGTTCAGTCGTAATAGTATAAAATAGAAGAGCATGTGATGTATGTGTGAATATAAGGCATCTATACACGAGATCACGACGGCTGATATGTCTTTGGAAAGCATAAACCTTTTACACCAGTGGATATAGGTTGACATCCTTCTGCAGTCAAATGGAAATAAAGAGCTTTTTTTGGAGAACCGAACCAGAACCATTTTGATGTTTGGATTTTATATTTACACCACTGGAGTGAGAATAGAAAATCTGGTTTAATCGCTTTAAATAACCATTTTAGTTTTTATGTCTTCATTTTTAATTGTTTGAAGTGAAATGTTCATCATTTAAATATGAGCATTAAAGTTTTAGATGTTCATTTCAGGCCTGCGATCTAGTCACTTTTTTCACTTCTGAAAGATATAAAATGGCCGTCATGATCATCTTAAATTCACGTAAAAACATCACATAAACAAGCAAAAACATAGCGTTTAACTTTAATTATCTCCATTTCAATAAATAAGTGTTGTGATAAGTAGTTCTGGTCAGTATAACATCTCTTAATTCATAACTATTTGCTTCAAACGTGGAATATGCCCTTCAACATCGATAACAAATAAATATCGGAGGTTGTTGCGTGATAGGTTGTTATTCCAAAGTTAATAAAATCTTCAATTTAAGGATGTACACTACGTAAGTTAATCTCAAAAGTTGCCTATCTTTAAAATGATTGATAAAATCGACAAAAAAAGATCTATTATTAATTTCTGTAAATATTGATGGAGGCTTCTAAGCACACTTCAGAAAAAAGTAATTGAGTTTAAAATTGTTTATTCAACAGCAGTTGTTTAAAGGTTTAGTTTTTTCTTTATCCTTAGGAAAACGTTGCAAGTTTTATTTAATCCGAATGATCAAGGCCTCATTTTATTCTTTGAAGGATTCTCTACATTTCTGTTTGGGTTGACTTTATTAAAAAAAAAAAAAATGCCCGCTGCACGGACACATTTTTATTGCGCGCTACGCATACACTTTAACTACATTTTTTTAAATACCATAATTATTATAACTGAAATTGAAAACTGTGATTCAAACTTCTGAGGAATTACAGTCATAAATTGTAACTGAAATTTTGTTCGATTTGTTTTTAAAGAAGGTTCTCAAAGCATCTACGGCTTTGACGATTACATTCTAATTGAGAAACTCGCACTTCGCGCTCGATAATTTGTATCCAATTGAAAAACTTGATCGAGATTTTTTAAATTTTGTTCAGAAACAACGGTTGAAAGTTGCGGATCTCTTAAAAATTAAAATTGCATATTTTTGCAAGTCTTTTTATCGTGTACTAGTAAATCCGAAAAAAATTTCTAAAACACATTAAAAAAAATTTCTTAGAATTTTGAAAAGGCTCTAACTTTTTGAATTTCTGTCTAACCGAAAAATTTAAGCGAGATAGTTTCTAAATATATTAGATACCTACTGAAAAATTTAAATGAAATTTCCTAATCTATCAGAAAAATATTTTTTTCTTTTTTTCTGAACATTTTCAAAGTTTTAAAAAGTATATCACTTTTCTAACTATCATCGAATTTAAACATTTTATTCGGATAATTTGCAAGCCTTCTACTCGTCTAAAAAACTTTCAACTTTTAAAAATGCTATAAATTTTTTAATTATGGTTGGAAATGTCTGCTTAACGAACTGAACTTTCATTTTTGGAACCTTAAGAAGTTTAGCAAAGCCTGACTCGGTTGGATAAATCCTTCAAAAGTTAGCGTGGCTACAACATTCAGGTAACCATACAGCCAGACACCGACAAAATTTAACGATTTTTGGACTCTGTGAATGCCGAACAACCAGAGATCGAAAATTTGGACGATTGCATTATACTCTCATGAATGAGAATATAAAAATAATTGAGAAAGCATGCAGTTATTATCGTTATAAATAATCATATTTTATATTTTAATTAACACCATCTAAATAGAATTGTAGAGATTCCTTCAGAGAATAAAATGAGGCCTTGACCATTAGGAATAAATAAAAATTGTAACCTTTCCCTAAAGACGAAGCAAAATCTAAAACTCTAAATAGCTACTGTTAAATGAAAAATTTTAACTTGAATTTTTGTTCTAAAGTACACTTAGAAGCTTCCGTCAAGATTTCCGGAAATGAATAATAGATCTGTTTTTTATTTATTTTATAAATCATTTCAAAGATTGACGAGTTTTAAGATTGATTGTACGTACATCCTTAAGTTTTCATAAAGTGTCAATGCATGAATTTGCATAGTATTGGACGTTTTGAGTTGGAATTATCAATATTAAACGCTTTGTATTTGTAATTGCGCATTATATTGTTAATTTGGCGATTCTCTATTGAATACTTGCAAATTTATGTTTGAAGGTTGGAATTTAAAAAAGTAAACTCCTTGAAACATTGAGATAAAGATCGGGATAAATGTTTTTCCCCCAGTTGAAATTGAAAGGGTTGAGATAGACAAGCGTGGAACGAGAACTTTGTGCAATCTGTAAAACAAATCGAACGTTTTATTGTCCAAATGGTATTTCTTGTAATCGCCTTTTCTCAATATCGAAATGAGTGTTCAATTTCACCTCCTACTGAGCGGCCATTCAAGAGCTCAGCTCGTATAAATTTGTGAATGGTGCTCGAATACTCACGGTGAAGTGAGCATAAACCATGCGAACATACTGCATACCGATCGACCCAATGCAGACTGTAACTTGGATGCAATTGAGCGGCTGACTCGGCTCGTAATCCTATCTAGTATCCGATCTTTAGAGAAGTAGTAATAGTGCCTGACCTCGGATCTTGCAGACTCCAATGCATTTGACATACGCATCGATGTATTTAATCGGCAAGGGGCGGGACCTAAAAAGAAGTGAATGCTGATCCTCAGGCAGAGTGTCCACTAACCGAGAAATAGTCGAGAACTGAAATAAAACCGGAAATTAACCTAGAATAAAAATTCGAGCCGGGAATAACTACGTGAATATGGCTTAGAGGCTGGTTTTAGTTTGTTTATCTGTTAATAAGTGTTAGGGATTTTTTGCACCGTCAATTTTCAAAATCAAAATTTTCAAATAAGTACTTTTATTTAATGATAATATTTGTTTCTCACTATTTTTAAACATTATTGTTAAGAAAGAAAATTTTTGTTGTAAATGATTTTTTAATAGTGGTACATAATTGTTTTCTTAATATTTTGCTATCAAACTATAATTTTTAAACTTTTTCACACTTTTAAAGAGACGAGAAAACTGAAATTGTGGATCAACACTCAGAATGCCTTAAATTACAAAACTTATACACTGCCAGTACTCAAAGTCGGTAATCAGGGATTAATTTTAAGTTTTGAAGATTTCAAAATATCTCGAAAAAGAATCTGGAAGATTTTTATACCATTTTTTTTTTAAATTTTACAGGATGTTAAACAATTTTAGGGAAACTGAATTAATCCAGAAGATATTTAGAAGTTTTGTAAACAATCGAAAATAATTTAAATCTTGAAAATATATATTCTAAATATGTGTTTAGTAAAAGTAACAATTGTCGTGTTAACCAAATGTGCGCAGATAATTTAAGACATCAGCAATTTTAATCTGAATGCATTCATTTTTACTCGACACGATAAGTAACAAAATGGGTTTTTTGTTGTTTAAATATAATAAGATATTACTTATACATCAAATTTCACATGTAAGAAACCCTTATGTCTAACGCATTTTATTTGCGCTTCTACTAAGACGAGATTTGATATTTACAACTGGGGAAATCCGGGAATTTCGTGGGCGTAAATTAGTAGACACCCTATTGGAGTGAAAATGCAACTCGTACGACCCCTCTCTTCCATTCGCGAAAACCTATTTTTATCGACAGAGTTGAAAATTAGAGAAGGAAGAGCACAGCCGTAGGCGAAAAGAAAACATGATAATTCGATTTGGCCAATCTCCAGGGCCACGGGTGAAAAACCTATCTCGCTGTAGATGATTTACCCGATGACCAATAGCGTTGCTTCCTTTCCTCTTTTCGGCCTATCCGAAATCCTGGCAGTGCCAATTTTCATACCAGTTCCCAAGCGGGGCCTACAGTTTTGCCCTAATCGAATCAGACAGATGTTTCCGGGCAGAATAATTGGATCGCTGACGTATTGGGGTTAACTATTAAAAGAAACCCAACACACTGCATTAAGAATAGATTAGTAGCCCAGTTAGACATCATCAGTGATATAGTTATTGTGCGGTGACCTCGAGGGGTTAATTACTCCGGCAATTTGGCGTTCACTCTCTCAGCAATCTCATATAATACCTTGTAATCCTCCTTACCAAAAAATATTATCGGGAGTTCAGTATCGGTCTATAGTGATTTTCCTATAATAAATTTCTTAGTAAATTTATAAGAAAAACAGTATAGAAAACTTAATGTTAAAATATTGAAAGAATTGATGCAAAGAATAGAGAAACTGCAAAGGAATAATTTATTTATTCAAAGTAGAGTTTCAAGGGATTTTACTGGAATTTCTGGTTTTAAAGGAATTTTACAGGACTTCAATTGAGTTCAAAGATATAAAATAAAGATAATAAAGGTATATATGTCGACAAATCCCAAGGAATTTCAGAAAATTTAAAGCAACTTCGTCAGATTTCTTACAAATTTCATGGATTTTCAAATGGTTTGAAAGATTTCCAAACATATTAGGTTATTGTAAGCGATTTTAACATATTTTATAAGGTGTTCAACTGATTTTAAGAGATTAAAAAACATTTGTATAGATTTTAAGTAATTTTGTCAGATTGCAATGGAGTTTAGCGGAGTTTAAAAATTTCCAAACATTTTCGGGCATTTTAAGGGATTCAAAGGGATATGAAGATAATTTTAAAAATGTAAGATATAAAAAATGTGTAGGATTTCCAAAGATTTAAAGGAGTTTCTAGAAAACTTTAGAAAAAACACAATTAAATGGCAATTTCAAGGGATTCCTGTAGGAATTAAATTTAACGATGAAAAACCCTTTTCCGAGAATTTTAATATGAATGATTTATATTCTACTTACTTTAATGGATTTTCACGATTAACAAAGATTTCAAATGATTTAAACGCATTTCTGGAGAATTTAAGGGAATTAATAAAATTTTACTTCAAGGGATTTCTACTGATTCTTAGGGGTATGAAGGAATTCACCAAATTTTAAAGGATTAAAATTTTTTTAAATTTATAAAAGTTTCGAAGAATCTCAGAAAATTGTAGAATTGCCAAAGATATCAAGGAATTTAAAAGAACTACATATTTATAACTATTACAACTATTTTAAAGAAATTCAAAAGGGGTTAAAAGATTTCAAAGTGTTTATATGGGTATCACTCGATTTCCCGTTTTTTTAATGGATTTAAAAATACATTATTTGGGCAGAATCGCCATTTTTATGTACTTCCATATGAGATTGTGAGTGGTCTAAAATAAATTGTTGTTTTGTAGTTTCTCTACTTTTTTTACATTGATTCCTTTAATATTTATGTATTATTTATTCTAATGCTGATTATCGTTTATTGGTTTTCTATTTAATGGTTTATTATAATAAATTTCATATAATCGCAACGAAAAAACAAGAAATTCATTATATGTATATACCGATTTTCTTATAGTTTCGTAAGGGTTGTGCAATCTCTATAAAATCTCGAGTGATCTCTATAAAATTTCCTACAATCTCATGCAATGTTTTTCAGTGACTGAGTTTTAAAGCACACTTTCGGCAGTATTCTTTTATGAGTAGCAATATTTAAAAAGAGTTTTATAATCAGTATTTTTATTGCGTACACTAGCTATTTTTTAATTTAAAATTTAAAAATGATTTTTATGAATAGTGTTGCAAATTTCGTTGGCTAAAATTTTTTTAATTTTTCAGAAATCAAATTGCTTTCACTAAATCCTTTGATTCGTATAACTTTCGGCTTTAAAACTGAATATTGATTATCTTCCTTTTCTTCGAAAATATATTTATCGTGTTTTTATGAAAAGTGTCATTCGGTTATCGGTAGTTTTTTGTCTATTATATAGTTCGTATTGTTTTTGTGTAACAGTTTTGTTTTGCTTTATCGAAGTAAAAATATTTTTTTAATTTGGCCTAGTTCCGAATTTTCGGGACAACTAGTCCATCCCCGTTTGCAATCCCCCTAATTTTTCGGGATGACTTGGCACAGGCTTATTTTTCCACGAATTTATGCACAGTTTTCTTGGACCAGCCGAATTGCTGTCTTTAAAATTAATTTCGTTCGTCATATTTGTTAATATTCTGACTTACAATTTTGTTCTATCCACCTCATACTGGTTCCTCCTAGACCAAAAATCCGAGTAATTAAACCCTCGGGCGACCTAGAATTCATTTTACAATGGGAAGTAATTGTTGTTGAACAAAATAACGTTTTGGCTCTTGGGGCCGAGAGTGAAATATTGTGTTCACATTTCGACTGGAGTGAAGAGAACGTATAAACGGCTTTCAACTCTGATAGCGTGATTGTGCAAACAAGAAAATTCGTTGAATTTATATAACACTGGATTTCATGAACATGTCCAAATAACTCTCTTACCCTGGATGTTGATATAATGTTTTTATTTTTTCGGTGAAGAGGATTGCACTTCTGATGATTGCCTCTTTTTTATTGATTTCCCACCCTAAATTTAGTGAACCACTTTTCGACACCGGATAGTATTCACTGTCTGACCAAATACGAATTATTTACTGTCGGACGAGAATCGTGGTAGCACTACTTGCACTGCTGCGCTCGTACACCTGCGGCCTTCAGTTCTAATTTGTTCCTACAATTTAAAATTTTCTTTGGTTTCTTTTATCGTTATTATCCCCCAGTTTTAGTAAAATGCTGCAGGCTTTTATTACACATACCAATTTTTATCTAAATGCATGCAAGCACCCTATTTTAAAAGAGGGTGTATTATCTGAGATCGTACAAGTTTGTTTAAAATAGTTTAATTTTCAATGTTTGAATTTAGACAATTAAACATTTTTAGGACTGAACTTTTAATGGCGTGTTTTTAGATTAAGTTAAATAAATAGGAACAGAAATTTAAAAAAGGAGACTGACCATTTTGTAGAGAATGATAATAAGTTTTTATTAATTAAAAGTCAGTAAAACTTTCTAATTTAATGTTATATTACTGGGATTTCAATTTGGCTTCAATTTGACAATTTCTCATAGGTCAGCATTTTTATAGCGCAGCTTGTGTAAGTTTAAGTGATTAAGCCATATAGTCTTACATGCACATCACATTTTTCTGGAGCATTATTGTTTGCAGTAATAATGATAGCTGTACCCGTAGTTAAACCGCGACATATATGTAACGCAACAATAAAAACTCAACGGGCGGAAGAAGAACGAGAAATTGCTAGCGCGCGGTTAAAGGGCGACACCGGGCGAAGTGCTGTTTTTACAGTAGATACGTGGTATTCTCGGGCAGCTAGTGCTTATTTTTCTCTTTCGCGTATGAGCGCGAGTGATAAAGAGGAGATGGATAGTGGGAGCTTTGACAAAAGAAAAAATTCCTCAACCTTTCCATCTAGCTTTACATCACATCCTATTCCAAAGTCCGTAAAGTGCGTTTCACTGCACACCTTGTCATTTCGTCTCTTTTGTCCTAGCATACGTGTGGATTTTTATTCTGCACGAAAAAAAACTATTGTTACTGTCACAGCAACTTTTTTGTTATTCACCTCGAGGTGTGGTCTTTAAATTTCTATGAATCCAATCACAGGGATTACAGTCTAACCGCGATTTCTCTATTTTTTTTATTTTTCTAAAAATCGTATATGATCGCTGTATCTGAGATTTTTTTCTGGTTTTCCTTATTCTTTTTAAAGCTGCGATTTATTTTTAATTAAATATAATAAATTTGCAGCCATTAAAAATAATCAAAAAATTGTAATAAACTTGCAGCAAAAAAAAGCTTACATTTATATCATATAACATTTGCCTTAGAAGTAAAATTTTATTTTCCTGTGTAAAAAAGTGGTGTTTCAATGTCTCGAAAGTCTCGCAATCGCAGTTAAACAAATGTAAATATTCGATTAAAATATAATACAATATTTTCAATTTTAAAATAATTTCAATTTAATGGATTTATAATAAAACGCTTTTATTTAATTTCAAATCCTATTGAAATATTTTTTCAATCTACAATAATGCAATTTTCAATCCGTTCAATTTGAAAATTTTTAATTAAAAAAGAAGCGCAATTTATTTATATTTATCAATTTTTAACTCTTCACTTAAAATGAGGATTTATAAATTAAATATTCGAAACTAAACAATTTAAAAAACTGAAATGTTTGAAATAGAAAGCCTTGAATCGTTCAAATTTCAGTAATAAATTTAAAATATGAAATTTACAATTTTATTTGTTATATTGAAAAAAAACAAATTGTAAGTGAAAGTGTTGAACAATGAATCATTTGAAACTTTAAATTATAATAATTTAACTTTTAATTTAAGACGTGTTCCAGTTGTAGACATACTTCAAAATCTTCCAATTTTAAATGTTTTTACCTTAACATTGCCTAAAATAAAACTTCAAGAGTTCCACTTTAAGTAATTTAATTCGGATGATCCGAAAAAATGTTTCAACTGATAAATCATCCAGACTTTTTATCGCTGGAAACAGACCCCCTGAACTTCACATTGTGTAATAGTAAATATTTTCCAATATTAGAAAACTATTTTAGAGGGGCACTAAATTAAATCGGACAGGCAGCAGGCTGCATAAAATCGCTGCCAATTTATTTAAGTTACTTAAATTGTAACCCGTCTATGATTAATTATGATAGTATTATTAATATTAAATTTTTTTACTGTTTCAGGTGAGTACCTAGATCTTGAAATCTCAGCTTAAACACTTGTATTTGCGTCACTTATTATGATCGTAAGTATCGATTCTCAATTACTTTATATTTTTTGATTTAGCAAATTTGATTGATTAGAAAAAGACTGGAAAGCGATACTTTTAATAAAAAAATTATTACATTTCAAAGAAGGTAACAAAATTCATGAACAATTTTAGGTTATGCTCGCGTTTTTAAAAGGGGATTTACCATTTTAATCAATTTGTTACATTGTATTAATGTTTTCTTTCTAAAATTGCTGTTAAGATAAAGAATCATTATATTTCGCTCGCGTTGTTGTAATTTGTTTTATTATTTTAAAAAATTGGAACTTCCATTATCAGAAAATTGAATCATTTGATTCTTCGTTTTAATACCGTATTTCGTTTTTGGAAAAAAGGTGGGAGTACAGACTTTAAAGATTTAATGGCTTTTCTAAGATAAATAAGTTATGTCTTGAGTCGCCATGCAAGAGGCAGGATATTCCTACACGGATTGTCTTTGCATTTTTCAGTCTGCTTTTAAGTGCTGCGATAAAAGAGAGTAGTAGTCTAGAAAGGGTTTGGCTCCTTTGAATTTCATCGGGAGAAAGAAAAACCAGACGAGATTCGTGCCCTCTCCTGGTTAAGTTTTAATCCAGATTTACTTGCCTCCGGGGAATCGAAATTAACTATCGATCGGACACTTTGTTCTGAGTTCTCGTTTCTATATTATACGGACTGAGAAATTTGACCGACAAATTTTACTTTAGAATGTTATAAAAGAAACATTATTCATGAATTGTCATCGAAGGATGTTTTTTGAAAGAATTGTTAGTTGAGATAGAAAAAAAATGGTCAACCTTGTCTCAAGTTTCGAAAATTTATATTAATTTATTTTTCCCGGAAAATTGCGTTTGCGTCTTCTGCAGAATATTTTACGAAGCTCAAAGTAAAAAGATCAAGTAAACAAACTGAATTTACTAACAACTTACCTGCGAGGTTCTCGTATGTGCCGTAGGAACTACAAGCCGTGTAATTAATTCCGCCCGCCATCCTGTTTCTTGTCTCACAAGATACATAAATGCATTCTGGATCGATTAAATACGCGCTGGGGAATCAATTTAGTAAAAGTTTACTAGTTTCCTCTTTTCACTCCAAGCCTATCATTTTCAAGATTTAAAAAAAAAAATGAAAATTGAAATATTTGGTTAGAAATGTAACTATTTTGTTGAAAATTTAACTATCTGGTTGGACATTTAACTATTTAATTGCAAATTCATATTTTGGGCTTCAAAAAGTGAAAAATTAATTTGTTGTTAAAAATTTGTTGGCTGTGTTAAAAAATTCTTCTTTTATGGTACAAGTCATATTTTTTGTTAAAGTAAATAATTTATAAATTTCCATCTAAAATTTTATTGTCTTATTCTATTTTAAAAGTGTGACATGATTAAAATGCTGATCTTTAATTATTATTACTCTGGAAAAACGAAAAAATAGCCAGAAAAAAATCTGTAAATGTGAAAAATTAAGTTTTTGGACCAATCTGAATAAAGGGCGGTAATGTTTTTGAAATAACGGTCTCTTTTTAGGTTTTTACCTTATAGGTTCTTCTCGAATGGAGTATATGTTCTCATTCGTTTTCAATTTAAAAAAAGTTTGAGTATAACTGGACGTGTAGCATAAGATAGACGTGCAACAGACATTTCGTTTAAGCGAAGCTCTTTGAGCATATATGTAAAAATCACCTTTATTCTGCCAAAGTAGCGAAGGGAGTCGTGTATACACAGACGTTTTATTAATTGCGATTCGTTTCAAGTTTCTTTTCATCTTTTGCAATTATCTGTAAAAAAGAGAGCCATGCTGAATGTCAGAAGCGTTGAAAAAGAGAACAGAAAGATAGAGAATAGACATTTTACAAGTTCTTCTGGTAAGGAAATATCTTAAATTTGAAAAATCTCCTAAATCGCCTCAAATCGAGAATTTTGCCCCAATTTTCACACTCCGCCTTTTTTTACAAAGTTTTAATTAATTTTTAGAATCATAATCAGAAACTCAAATCAGTAGATAAGAATACGATTTAAAAGATATTATTTTTAATGATACCAATTTTAAGTATTGAAATTGGGGCCAAAAAGTTAAATTTTCTACAAAAACGTTTAATTTTTAACCCAAAAATATGAATATTTTATTTAAAAAAGTTTAATTTTCTGCCGAATAGTTAAATTTTCTTCTGAACAGTATAATTTACAATCCAAAAATATCCTTTTCGAAAAAAAGTCTCTCCCATTTTTTTACCTAATTGAACTTTATATTGATCCCTGACAGCTAAAAGACTGAAAGTTTTTCAATTTTGAATTCAATTTCGGTTTGTTTGAGATTGTAGTGGCCATATATTGATCCCTGACAGCTAAAATACTGAAAGTTTTTCAATTTTGAATTCAATTTCGGTTTGTTTGAGATTGTAGTGGCCACTTTTTGAAAGTACTGCACTGCTGTTTGCTTTAGATTAGCACACTTGTCGGCCGTGCAATTGCAGAATGAAATTTTTAGACTCAGCCTCCTGGAAATTATGGGGTTAATGTCTCAGGGCTGGTTTACTGACGCCTTTCAAACTGTATTGTACTTCTCGACGACGTATTCCGAGTTATTGCTGAGGGCGCGCGGTATTGCGGAAATGTGAAACGAGATCGTAAATTCCATGAGCGAGAGTCATTCCGGCAGAGTCTGCTGGTATCTTTCCGGCCGCGAGTACACGTGACCTTTTAGCGCCGGTATTCCGCCGGGTGCGATTCCCTGGATATCGGCACCCCATCCATTAGCATGCACGGCGCTCTGCACATCTACGAGTTTGCCATGTTAATAATACAGTTACGTTTGGGAGTTCCACCTGAAACCACCACCTTGCAGACGTAGTTTAGTTCTATCGAGGCTCCATCGAACCTCTCCCAACATCCTGCAGAATGTTCATCCCTTGCTTGGTTGTGCTGCCGTGCTATCTGCAATTCCACCTCGATTAAACGAGAGAAACCGTGTTTTGCCCTGACTTGAAGAAGTCTTGCCTCTCACCTTCCAATTTAACATGAGCTAAGATGCCCCAAGGGACTTTGGCCGAACGGCAATAAGTTTTTCGGGGATGTACACTTTAATTCCTTGAGATCCAGTGGGAGAAGAAGTATCTTCAAGTTTAGTGTGACAGACATTTTCAGGTTTTATGGCTTCTCTAGTGCTCATTAACCATTCAATGTTACTTTAAGCCTATACGCTTCGGCATACGCAATTTGTTTACCTTTAGTATATATATTTTATCTTCAAGGAAGATCTAGTGGAAGTAGGTTTACGTTGGATGGCCGTAGGTTAGGGAAAACCTGGAAATCAAGGAGTTTTATTTCTTTATTCTTGTTACAAAAGATTCTATGTTAAAAATGTTACAAGAATAAAATTCTGGTCTTGAAATATTAATGGTCGGCAAAAATGAAAAATTGTCAGGAAAAGTTAGGGAATTTTGAAAATGATAGTCGATTATATTTTTAGTTTAAAACTTTATTCTTTTCTTTTGCCAATTAAACTGTTTTATTGAAAGTTCATTTTTTTGTTTGACTCTAAAAGTGGACTCTTATTTGGTTTTGGACTAGAAAAGTTTCAATTATTTAGATTTCTGTTGATCTGCGGATGTTTTTGATACAAATTCCTGCGTTACGGATATCGAGCCTGTTTGATAGCTCAAGTGGTTCATATCAATGATAATTTCAAGAGTTCTTAGTCAGACTTTTGAGCCACTTTTACAAGAGCGTGGTTAAAAACTCCTAAAATTAGCACAGACGTGAACCACTCCCAAATTTTTCTATAATATTTCGATTGATGCTCTATTTATCTACAGTGTTTCCAATGTCATGGTCAAGTGCGAACAGAATGAGAAGTGCTGTCTGGTAGCGTAAATGGAATTTCTAACGAACAAAGTTCGAATTGTTCTTTCTTGGCAGGGTTTCAACGTCCGTCTTTCAGGGCACAGGTGCGTCAACGCAACCCCCTCATGCTTTGATCCCGCTTTTTTGACCCCGTTGGACTAATGTCACGGACACGACAACATTCCTCTTCTACTTTTTATCCAATTTCGAACTGTCAAACGCATGCGCGCCTTGCGACTAATATTATTTAAATATCTCAACTTTGATGGATTAATTATTCTTTTCACAATTGTCAGTTAAATTTTTCTACTCTTTTGACGTTTTAGCCTTTTTACCTAAAATATTGGCGTCTCGAGCGTTAAAGGACTCTCATGTTCTTCTATTCCTTTTCGAAAATATTGTATTGAGGATGAAATGGTTTCATATTTCAATATTAAAAGAATTGTAACTTCCCTCGTTTTGATATCAGTTTTACGAACCGAGTTGGTTTACGACTTTCTATCGACTTTATTACTTCATGCTGCATTAATTTGTAAAATGCTGAGCAGCTTACCATTTAGGACCATTCGGGTATGATGTAACTGAAAGAAAATTTATTTTGCTTACTTATAAAACGGACAAAACTATATTTCTTTCTGTTCTTCTGGTTTAAGAATAGAAAATATTATTGCAATACCTGCAATCTCATGCCGTGGTTGATTGTGGGTACACGAAGCTAACCGTCTGTGTTCTAGATTTTTGGTTTTCTGTAATTTTCCACTTCCCTGACTAAATGGCAAATGCGAGCACTTCTAATGTGCTCGGTACTTCTGTAGAAGGGGCAATTAAGGTATAGTTAGTAAAGTTGGATTCTCTATTTAAGTGTCCAAAAAATATGTACATGTGAGTAATAAAATAAAGCAAGAATATAATCCCAACTTGTATGGTCACAAGATATCGGATTGTCAGCTCTAAAACTTCTGAAGATCTCGATTTCTCACATACATATTTGAATGATTCATTTGCATGCCAAATCTAATCTTTCGCTGTTTCATTTTTTTACGATTTCTACTGTCTCTCTTTTCACTAAATTCGAACACCGCTGGTGCTCATTCTTTCAAACCTTCGGTTTTTTCGTGTTACGTTTCGTGGCAAAAACTGTTATAAATCTCCTAGCATCCTCGTTGACACGAATCCGAAGCCCACCCGCTCGCTTCGGTGCCCGAGAAATAAACTATAGACATAGTAAATAAACTCAACAGGAAGTCTGCAAATACACGTAGCATATATATTGAGTTTTCTAGATTTTTGGCCCTTTCTTCCCTTTTATCTACTGCACGATTAAAAATTAATATAATTTACATAAAATTGTTTGATTTAAAAATCTATTTTTCTTCGCATGGAGAGAAAATGTTCATTTCCCAGTCCAAGAAGAGCTTTTGATTTATTTGTGCGAGTCTTCTCGACACTCTTCTTCATTTGTCATTTTTATCATCATTCCTGACGTTCAGACGGAAAATTAGTCTTAAACTCGAGTGATTAATGATTCCTAAAGTATACAGAACGTTCATTTATATCCGTTTAAAAAAAAAATAAAGTTTCCCTAAGGGAAAATTTTCCTTTTTAAAGAAATCCTCTTCTTTACTCAGTTTTCAAGAAATATCCTCTTCTTTCTCGTTTTTTTTTGTATCCTTACTGAATTAATAGAAGCCTATAAGAAAATTCAAATATTTTTGGTTTAAAGTTATTTCTTTTTATTTGTAAAGTCTACTATTATATTTTTGGTTCAGAATTAATCTCTTTTGGTTACAAATTCATTTGTATAGTTAAAAAGGAAACCATTTCGTTAAACAGTCATCTTTTTTGGTCAGTTATTTGAGTGAAAATATCTCTCTGGTTAAAATGTTAATTTCTTTGTTGACAATTAATTTTTTTAATTGATAATTCGAATATTCTATTTTTTGTTGAAAATTTACTTTGTGTTCGAAATTTATCTGTTTTGTAGAGAATTCGTCATTTTGATTGAAAATTCATCTATTGGTAGAAATTTCATTTTTTTGTTTTTGAAAATTTAATTGTTTTGTTGGCTGAAAATTCAAGGACTTGGTTGCAAGTTTAACTATTTCGGGTAGAAAACTGAACTATGTATTTGATTGCAATTCACCTTTGTTGTTCTTCTTCTTCTTTATTCATAATGTGTCCCCTTAGGGTTTACATGACTTCCATTCCATACCACTTACATAATAAACAGAAAGAAAATTTCTACCTTAATATTTACAAATA
>JAAAKG020009659.1:0-21115 GCA_010014905.2 Druon quercuslanigerum
TAATTTTAAATTAAAAAAATAATTTTCCACGAAATAGTTCAATTTTCAAAATCTAAATTCTAACTCAAACATGAAATAATCAAAAATTTAGTAAAAAAAATGTATTTAAACAAAAAAAAAACGAATTTTAAACAAAATATATTAATTTTCAACAAAAATGATGAATCTTTCACCCAAGAAAATGAATTTTTAACTAAAAATATTTATTTTCTACCAAGAAAGTCGAATTTTCAACTAAAAAGGTAAATTTTATATTTTAAACGAAATGTGAAACAACATTTTCAGTAAAAAAATATTATTTTTTAACCAATAAATCTTCAGTAAAAAAAATTACTTTTAAGCGAATAGTTGAGTTTTCAGCCATGAAAATTATTTTCCTTTACGAAAAAATACGCTTTTTCAACAAAATACATGAATTTTTAAATAAAAAAATATAGAAAGATAAATTTTAATTAAGAAAACTAATTTTCAACGAGAAAACAAAGATTTCTTTACGAAAATTATGAATCTTCAACAACAACAAAATTATTTTATATCAAGAATGTCGAATTTTTAACTAAAAAGGTAAGTTTTATATTTTAAATGAAATGTGAAACACAACATTTTCAGTAAAAAAATTATTTTCCAACTGTTATTGACGAATTTTCAATAAAATAGTTCAATTTTAAACTAAAAAATATAAATTAAAAAAAAACATCTATTAAAATGATAGATATTTAAGAAAAAAGAGGATTTTTTAACCCAATTGATGAATTTGAACGGAAATTATGAACTTAAAAAAGAATTTTCAGCTGAAAAAATTATTTTTCTACTAAAAAGACGAATATTTAACAAAATAAATAAATTTTCAGTCACCGAAATAAATTTTTAACGAAAATAATGAATCGTTCGTCGAAAAAAATAAATTTTTAATAAAAAGTTGAATTTCTAACCAAAAAGATGAATTTTCAGACAAGAAAATTATTTTCTTTTAACAAAAAATACGATTTTTCAACAAAATACATGAACTTTTAAATGAAAAAGTCAAAAAATTTAAATTTTCATTTAAGAAAATTAATTTCAACGAGAAAACAAGATTTGTTTACAAAAATTATGAATCTTCAACAAAAAATATTAATTTTGTACCAAGAAAATCGAATTTTCAAATAAAAAGCTAAATTTTATATTTCACAACAAAGATAAAATAGTAAATTTTCAGTAAAAAAAAAAATGTTTTAACTGTTAATGACGAATTTTTAATGAAATAGTTTAATTTTAAACTAAAAAATATAAATTAAAACAAAAATCTACTAAAATGATGAATATTTAAGAAAAGAAGCGGATTTTTTAACCCAATTGATGATTTATAAACTAAAAAGATTAATTTTCGACCAAAATGATGAATTAGAACGAAAATTATGAACTTAAAAAAAAGGTTTTTTAAACAAATAGGTAAATTACTAAACATAAAGATAAATTTCTAGTCAAGAAGATTATTTTTCTACTAAAAAGACGAATATTCAAGAAAATAAATAAATTTTCAGTCACCGAAATAAATTTTTAACGAAAATAATGAATCTTTCGTCGAACAAAATGAATTTTTTAATAATAAGTTGAATTTCTAACAAAAAAGATAAATTTTTACACAAGAAATTTAATTTTCCACCAGAAAAAGATAAATTTTTAACTAAAAAGTTGAACTTTCAACAATGAAGATTAATTTTCTGAAAAAAATTAACGTTTGGTTGAATACATTAATTTTTTGTCAAAGAGTTCAATTTTCAACTAAAATTATAATTTTTCAACCAAAATACGAATAGAGTAAAAAGAATAATTTTCTTCTTTAAATGAAAACGAATTTTCAACAAAGAAAAATTAATTTTCAACCAAATAAATAAATTTTTAACCAAAAATATGCATTTTTCACAAAAATGACGTATCTTTCACCGAAGGTAATAATTTTTTTTAAAAACGAACATTAATTTTCGACCAAAAAACACTAATTTTAACAAAAAACATGAATATCTAGCTAAAAAAATTTTTTAACTAAAAAATTAATTTTCTATCAAAGTGATGAATCTTTAACCAAGAAGATTAATTTTCTACCAAGAAAGTAGAATTTTCAAATTAAAAAATAATTTTTATATTTCAAATCAAAAATTAAATAGTAAATTTTCAGTAAAAGGAATTGATTTTCAACTGATCATGACAAATTTTCAACGAAATAGTTCATTTTTTAACTAAAAATTATAAATAAAAAAAAGTAAAAGTTTAATTTTTAACCCAACAGATGATTTATTAACTAAAAAGATTAAATTTCACGCAATAATGTGAGTTTGAACATAAATTATGAATTTTTTCTACAAAAAAAATTTGAACCAAATCGTTAAACTTCTATCTAAAAAGATAAAATTTTTTTACCAAAAAGACGGATTTTTAACAAAAAGTATGAAATTTCAACGAGAAATATAAATTTTTGACCTAAAAAGACACATTTTCAATGAAGATTTTTAATTCTTTAAAAAAAAGTCGAATCTTCAACAAAATATATAAATTTTCAACGAAAAAGATTAATTTTTAACAAAAATTATGAATCTTTCCACCAAAAAATTGATTTTTTAACCAAATAGTAGGACTTTAAACCATAAATATGAATTTCAACGAGGAAGATTATTTTTCTATCAGAAAGAAGAACAAAAAGACCATTTTTAAACCAAAAATTGAATAGACTGAATGAATTTAAAAATGAATTTTCAAACGTTAACTAATTTTGGACGAAAAAGTTCAATTTTTAACTAAAAAATATAATTAATAAAAAATGTCTCCTTAAATGACAAATATTCAAGAAAAAAGATAATTTTTAACCCAATAGATGATTTATCAATTAAAAAGATAAAATTTCACTCAAAAAAATGAATTTGAACAAAAATTACTTATTTTTTCTGCAAAAAAAATTAGTTTTTAATTAAATAAATCAACTTCTAACAAAAAAAGGAACATAAAATCAGAGATTGATTTTCTAGCAAAAAATTTGAATCTTTAACAAAATATATAAATGTTCAATCAAAAAGATTAATTCTTAACGAAAATTATGAATCTGTACCCTAAGAAATGAATTTTTAATCAAAATATTTAATATTTAACTAAAAAGTTGAATTTAAAACAAAAAAAAAGATTAATTTTCAAGAAAAAATTTAATATGTTTCATTTTTAGTTATGGAAATTATTTTCAACAAACAAGCGAAGAATTTTCCACAAAATAGAAAACGTTTTTAATCAATAAAATTAATTTTTCACCAAAATAAACGCATTTTATACAAAAAAAAAAACGAATTTTCAACCAAATAAATCAATTTTCAATAAAAAAAAACATTTCTAACAAAAATGATGAATCTTTCACCCAAGAAAATGAATTTTTAACTAAAAAGATTAAATTTCTACAAAGAAAGTGGAATTTTTAACTAAAAACGTAAATTTTATATTTTAAACGCAAGTTGAAACAGTACATTTTCAGTAAAAAATTAATGTTCAACCGATAACGACAAATTTTTAACAAAGTAGTTAGTTTTTAAACTAAAACATATAAATTAAAAAAATTTCTTCTAAAATGATAAACATTTAAGAAAAAAGATGAATTTTTAACCCTATAGATGATTTATTAAATAAAAAGATTAAATTTCACACAAAAAGATGAGTTTGAACATAAATTATGAATTGTTTCTGTAAAAAAAATGAATTGTTAACCCAAATATTTAATTTTTACTCAAAATGATTAATTTTCAGCCAATACGATTAATTTGACACAAAAATACATGAATTTTTAACCAAATAATTGAGTTATCAATGAAAAAATACGAATTTTCAACAACAAAAAACCAATTTTTAACCACGTACAATTATTTTCTGCAAAATACATGAATTTTTAACCAAAGCATTTAATTTTTAACCAAAAATATTAATTTTCAGCCAAGACGATTAATTTTGTACAAAAAAAAAGATGAATTTTCAACCGCGAAAATTAATTTTCTACAAAAAAATTATCTTTTAAAAAAATACAATCTTTTTTAATCAGATTGTTAACTTTTCAACTAAGAAAGATAATTTTCAAACCAAAAATCGAAAAGATTAAGAAGATTAATTTTCTACCACAAAAACACTTTTTTTAACCAAAAAACATGCATGTTCTGCTAAAAAAAGAGAAGTTACGATCTGAAAACGGAACATTTTAATTTTTAATTCATAAAATTAATTTTTAAACGTAACAACAAATTTTTATAAAAATAGTTAATTTATTTATCAACGAACAAGATTAATTTTTACCTAAAAAAGACGAATTTTCATCTAAATACCTGAGATTTTAACTAAAAAAAAGTAACTTTTAAACACAAAATTCAGAATTATAAATTTAGTGTAAAATATGTCTTGAAAATCGCGCGTTTTTCATCACTTCTGTTTCCCGTTTAATGGGAACCAATCCAAAAAAAGCATTTAAAAAAATTAAATTACTTGGTTTATCACTATGTAAAGAAGGTAATAATAATAGATAATTTTTTTTATAACAACACATATTTTATTTATCAAAAATACCCAAAACAAATGTATAAAAATCGTAAAATTCCATATAATGAAACATAAAGTTATGCTTATGAAATTCGAGCTGTTAAAAAATATATTCTTCATCACTTAAAACCTTCGCTGTCAGTGCTTATTCCTTCACGAGTACCTGCAATTTTACAATTTAATTGGCAATTTTTTTCGCAAAATGTATTCTTTTTTTTTGCTTTTAATTTTCATCAGCCCTGTGCAACTGAAATCAAAATGGCGATACGCTGCTGTCCTAAGTTGATTAGTTCCTAATATCTCCAGCGCGGCGTTACTTGTCCCACCACTACCTACATTGTAGAGCATGAGACTAGATCTTTTTTTTTTTTTTTTAATGTTTTCAGTAAATTAAATGTTATTTTCATGAATAACCCTATTTAAACTAAATCAATTTAACTGATGTAATATTTGAAAATAGTTTTCCAAGCGATGCATATAATTGAAGGAAATAATTTAAAACAAAAAAGTGCAAAAACGTTTCAAACCATAAAACGATCATCTGAAAGAAATATTCTTCTCCGAGAAAACGTTTGCGAAAAAAGGTGCAGCGTGTCCCCATAAACTCTGATTTTTATAAATGAAAAGTTGCGTAACTGTTTTTATTTTTCAATTAAAATAAATAAAAAAAAAGTAAGTAAAATTGTTTTCATTTAAATAATTTGTTGCATGAAAATAAAATTTTGTTTAATAAAAAATTTTAAAAAGCGATGCTTTCTATGGAAAACAGGGAGCGATGGGACAACTAGCGTCGCGCTGGAGATATTAGGAACTAATGAACTTATGACAGTAGCGTGGTCAATTTAAGATCTGAAATATGGAGAGATGCACATAGAGTTCTTAAATGCTTAAGGATTTATAATATGATCAGCATTTAAGCTCAAATAGAGAATTTATAGAGCACTTAAAAGAATTTAAATCATTTGTTGTTTCAGCAAATCTATATCATAATTGTTACATAAATATATATTTTTTAATATCCTAGTTACAGAATTGCTGAAGATCAGGTGATTCTAGAAAATCAGAGAATGTCAAGGAAAACGCGATAGAGTTAGGGAATTTTCCAAAAACTAAAGTGGAAGTTAATTTTATTAATATGATTAAAAATCGCAACTATTTATTTGAAAATTAATCTCTCTTGGTTGAGGTTTTAAACTATGTTATTGAAAATTCGTCTTTTTTGTTTGAATTCAGCTATTTTTTGTATAAATATAAAATCCTTTTTAGTTGAAGTATGAAATATCACGTTTTTCGTTGAGAATTCATCATTTTTGGTTCAAAATTCAAATACTTAGCTGGAAGTGGAACTAGTTTCTTAAAATTATATTTATTTGGTTCATGATTTATAATTTTAGTTGACAAAACTTTTTTTTAATTTAATTTTTTTGTTGAAAATTAATTGTTTGAACTGAAAATTTAACTCGTACATCTTTGCTACAAAATTCAACTATTTGTTTTTAAATTCCTGTATTTTATTGAAAATTCGAATTTTTACGAGAATATTTAAGTTGCTTGGTGAATAATTTCACTTTTTGGTTGCAAATTCTTTTAAAAATTTAAATATTTGTTTGATAAATCATGTATTTTGTTAAAAATTTGTCTATTGTGGTAGAAAATTCATATTATTGATAGAAAGTTGATCTTTTAGGCGTAAAATTAATTTTTTTTTCTTATTTATAATTAATTTGTTTAATTGAAAATGTAACTGTTCCATTATTTGTCGACATTTAAGTTTTTACTGAAAATTTAATTAATCATTATTAGTTAAAAATTCATCTTTTTGGTTAAAATTTAATTTCTGTAGTTGATAATTTAACTATTTTGTTCAAAGTTCGTTATTTTTATGTTGAAAATTCATATATTTGTTAAAAAGAAATTTCGTTAATTAAAGATTTATGATTTTAGCTGAAAATTCACTTGACTATTTCATAGAATATTCAACTATTCTATTTTTTGTTGAGAATTCACTTCTTTGCTTTAAAAAAATGTTTAGTTAAAAATTCGTTTTTTTTTTTTTTAATAGAAAATTCGTTACTTTTTAGGTGAAAGATGACTAAATTATATCAAAAAATAAATCAAAGACTAACATTTATGTTTTTAGTTAACAATTAATTCATTTTGCTGACAACTTTTTTTTTGCTTCTTTAAAAATAACTTTTCTAACTGAAAATTAAACTATTCTAATTTTTTTTCTAAATTTATCTTTTTTAGTTGAAAAGTTATATATTTTATTTAAACTATTTTTTTTGTTGAGAATCCATTTTGTGTATTGTTCAACATTGATTGTTTCAACTGAAAATTCCATTCTTCTATTTTTATTTAAAAAATAATTTTTTGATGAAAAAAACAAACTACTTTGTTGAAAAAACGTGTTTTTTTTTGGTTGAACATTTATTTTTCTAACATTATAACTATTATAATTTTGGTTGAAAATTGATCTTTATAGATGAAGACTCATGTACTTTGTTAAAAATGAGTCTTTTTTGGTGGAAAATTAATCTTTTAGTTTAAAAATTCAACTAACTATTTGGTTAAAAATTCATATTTTTTGTTGAAGATTGATCATTTTAGTTAAAAATTTATTTCTCAGGTTCAAAATTTATCTTTTTGATTTGAAAACTCAATTAAAAAGTGTTTAAAATGGATTTAGAAACAAATTTTTTTTGCATTAATATTTTTAATCTTCTAGGCGAATCGTTAATTTCATATTGCAGATATTGATATTGTAGCAACCCTGAATAAGGTGCTGTTTAATGCGAAATTTAAATAATGTAACTATTAATAATAAAGATAGAAAAGAGGATTGTTTAACTCCTAATTCAAATTGCTTATAAATGCTCATTAAATTCTCAAAGCACATAAAGGTCGAGCATATTCTCATGCTCATAAGAATTTCTCCGAGTAATTTTCATATCAGGTTAGTGAGGTTATATAGACGCCCTTCATTATGTTTCTACAAGAACAACTGTATTCGTTATTATTGTACTTAAGTTGTCGGGTTCGCTACTGGCAGTCCAAAAAACGAACGCTTATTTTTCATTGTACTGTTATTGCAACCACTAATACTATAATAATGTGGCATTTTTTTTATTAAAAACCGTTACGATGAAACTTGTATATAAAAGATTTTTAACTCAGAGAAGACGCATTGTAGAGAGTAAACTTCCCGTTGAAATACCTGAGCTTCTTCTTCGAAGCGGCAGATTGCGCTAGTGTCCAGTCACCTTCCACTCTCTGCTTTAATCAAATCTGTAAGGGCTTGAGTCCGGCACTAAATTAAAATTTTTCTTAGGTAGAGCAATTTTGCCTGACCTCACCACATGACAACAAATCCTGGGAAATGATGGACGAGATGATCGCAAATGCAGAAGAATTCTACAAGGATCTCAATATCCCCTATCGTATTGTAAATATTGTTTCGGGGGCTTTGAATCTCGCAGCTTCGAAAAAACTGGATCTCGAGGCTTGGTTCCCTGGCTCGGGAGCATTTCGGGAACTTGTCTCATGCAGCAATTGTCTGGATTATCAAGCAAGACGGTTGCTCGTGAGGTATTTACCATTTTGAATACAAAATAAGAATCTTAGGATTGATAAATTGTCGGAAATTTCAACTGCCTGAGTTTCTGTTTTCAGATACGGTCAAACTAAAAAAATGAATGCATCGACGGAATACGTTCATATGCTGAACGCGACAATGTGCGCAGCGACGAGGGTGATTTGCGCCGTTTTGGAAATAAACCAAACCGAGACGGGCATCAACGTTCCAGAAGCACTCGCGCAATTCATGCCGGCTCAATATCAAAGCGAAATTCCTTTCGTCAAACCTGCGCCCATCGACACAGAGACTAAAAAGCAGAAGAAGCAGACCCAAAATCCGGTAAAGTAGTTAAATCGTAACTCGAAAGTCGAAAAAAAACTTCCTTTTCAGACTCTAATTGTAAGGGTAGAACAAAGCTAATTTATTTTATATCGCTGCAGTGAATAAATCAAGTTTCTTTTTTACAATAGAATTAATTTCGCACGAAAATGAAACAATGAGTTTCGCCTGGAGTTGAAAAATAAATGAAAATATCACATTTCTTTTGTCTTTTTTTTCTTCTTTTTAGGAATTTTACTCGTCATCTCAAGTTAAGACTTTGGTTTTTAATGTCCACATTTCCTTCCAAGTTTTTGCTTCCCGAGCTTTGTGCTGATTTTTTCCGCTATCGAGTTTTCGATGTCTCGAGCTCTGAAAATTTTCTTCAGCCCACCTCCTGGTCTCCTTCGTCTTCAGCACGAATTTCCTCCATAAGTCTTTTTCGCTCTTGTGCTCTCCGTAAATTTGTAAGGACTGCGTCCTCAAAATCAGTGTCAGTCATTTGTCTTGGTGTGGTCTGAAATTTAATGCCGGGTTTTTATGTCTGTAGAGCGAGAAGAAAGTTATCATTTACAACCCACGAGTCTCAAAGTAATCTTTGCTTACCAGGGTGACCTGAACATTTCAAATTCCTGATTTTTAGCAGTAAAGTATTTCAATTTTCCCGGACAATTAAAAGTAACATTCATATTTGTCGCAAAAGGAAAAAAAAATTTAAAAAAAAATGAACTGGCATAGTTGAATTGTAAAACAACCCGATGAATATTGAACTAAAATGTTTAAATTTGTAACCAAAAAGATTATTTTTCAAACAAAAAACATTATTTATCAATCAAATAGATTAATTTTCTACCCGAAAATATAATTTTTTTAACAAAATCCACGAATTTTAACGAAATAGTAAAATTTTGAACTAACAAAAAATAAAATTTAACAGAATATGGAATAGTTACATTTTTAGTAAAGAAAAAAAATGTTCACTTGAACTGATGAATTTACAACTAACATAATGACTTTTCATCTAACACGATGAATCTTCAATCGAAACAGTTTAACTTTAAAAAAAGTAAATAATTGTTACTAAAAAAGATAAATTATCAACCAAAACTTAAATAATTAAGTTTTAAGTTAAGAAAATCAATGCTGAACCATAAAAGACAAATTTTCAACGAAAGAAATTAACTTTTAATTAAAATTATGAATTTACAATCAAGTAAATTTATCTGAATGCTTAAGCAATGAAATTAACTTTCAATAAAAAAATTAATTTCTAGAAAAAAAAAACGTTTTTCTACCAAGAAAGAAGTTTTTTTTGATCAAAATACGTGAATTTTCAAAGAAATAAATTTATTTTCAACCGATAACATAAAATATAAGCACATTATAATTATATAAAATATATGAAAATATAAATATTTTTTAAAAAACTATTCCATTCTGTGTTTAAACGCTACTTTTTTCAGTTGAAAATTCAGGTATTTTTTATGAAAATTCGTCTTTTTTAGGAGAAAATTAATTTTGTTGGTATTTAAATATTTTGTGGAAAATTAATATTTTTTTAGATGAACAATTACGTATTTTGTTAAAATCAGCGTTTTTGGTAGAAAATTAATCTTCTCGGTTACAATATTTTTTATAAAAACTCGCTCTTTGTTAGATTGAAAATTAATTTTTTTAAACGTTAATTAATTATTTGACATTTGATTAAAAAGTGATCTTTTATAGTTGGAAATTCAATTTTTTGTTTAAAAATTGATGTATTTTGTCAAAAGTTAATTTTTTTATAGAAAATTCAATTTCGATTCATAGTTTCTGTTAAAAATGTATTTCTTTGGTTGAAAACTGATTTATTTTGTTTAAAAATTCGTCTTGTTTAATTGAAAATATTTTTAAACTGAATGATTAACTATCTCATGTTTGATTTAAAATTTAAATTTTAAAAATTCAACTATTTCGTAGAAAAGTCAGTTAATTGATAAAAATTATTATTTTTTAAACTGAACTATTCTGTTGAGTTCTCTGTTTTTTGGATAAAAATTATTTACATTACTAAAAATTAATATATTCAATTTTTGGTTGAAAATTAATACTTGTTTAGTAGAAAACACAACTATTTTTTGAAAAATAAATTGAAAATTCTTCTTTTATGGTTTTTATTTCTGTGGCTGAAAATTTATTTATTTGTTTGCAAATTCGTCTTTTTGATAGAAAAATAATCTTTTTGTTTAAAAATTCAATTTTATGGTTTGAAATTCTTTAAATTTTTTGGTGGAAAGATTCTTAATTGTTATTAAAAATTAATCTTTTGGAATGAAAATTTATATATTTTGTTAAAAATTCGACTTTTTCCACAAAATTAATCTCTTTGATTGTAATTTCACAGTTTTTGTTAAAAGTTGAACTATTTGGTCAAAAAATCAGTTTTTAGGGTAAAGATTTACAATTTTCATTGAACATGTGTCTTTTTGGGTAGCAAATTTATATTTCTGGCTAAAAGTTCATAAAATTCATTAAAGATTCTTCTTTTTTGGTAAAAAAAATATATATTGTGTCAGAAATTCAACCATTTGGTTAAAATTTTATTTTTTTTATAAAAATTCATAGGTTTTGTTCAAATTCATATTCTTTTTTGAAAATTAATCTTCATTTTAGCAGAAGTTTTAATTTTAAAAAATATTTTTTAGTTTGAAATTAAACTATTTCGTTGAAAACTCGTTATTATCGGCTGAAAATTATTTTTTTTTACTCAAAATGGACTATTTTACCAATGGTTTAAAATATAAAATCTACCTTTTTATTTGAAAATTCGACTTTCTTCATAGGAAATTAATCTTTTTCGTTTAGGATTCATCATTTTAGTAGAAAATTATGTTTTTTCGTTGAAAATTAATTTTCTTAACTGCAAATTTAACTATTCCATTTTTTATTAAAATATAACCCAAATTTCACGATTACTAGGACTTTTTTTTGCTTGAAAACTTATCTAATTTGTTTAAAAAATTTGTTTCGGTTAAAAATAATTATTCTTTTAACTGAAAATTTAACTATTCGATTATTTTGTATATTGTCAACTAAAACCAAGATAACTTTCCTGTCCGCTCTATAGTCATATATCTTTCAATTTGAACTTGCATCAACCTTTTGCGCCCTTTATAAGGACTTCTTCCAGTGGCCACAAAACTATGAAAATGCCAAGGACGTCCTATGTCAGCCCAATCAACGTCTCTAAGACGTCTAATGTCCTAAAGATGACTTAAAGACGTCATAAAGACATGGACATTCTCGGGACATCTTTCGGGCTGACATTAGACGTCTTAAGAGCATCCCTAAGGACATTCGTAATTTTTTTGCCCACTGGGCTCATTCCACACTAATTTAGGATATCTAGTTTCCACCACGAATCTCTAATCAGCTGTAAAACTAGGGAAGTTTTCCGCGCTGAGTGAGGCAGATAGTGGTGGAAACAAGACATCTAAAATCACTGAAGACCCCTAAAATAAAATATATTGTGAAATTCGGGAGGTAATAATCTCTACGAACGAGTGTAAAGTTTCCCACACAAAGCGCAGGCGCACCTGCGCCTCGTACAACAATTTTCACACTCGTTGATAAATCCCAACTTACCTCCCTCGTCACACAACATAAGTTTCTTGATTTTAGGTCTTCATCAAACTGTTTTAAGCTGTAAGCTAAGAAAATTTGCTTACAAATATGTCAGGAGCCGATGAGAAACTGAGAAACGAAGACGATGCAGTCTTGGTCGTTTGAGGGGCGGAGGGAAACATATCAGCTGTTGGTGTTTTTGTAGGTATACTGTTTGCTGCCGGTTTTGTGGACTTTTTCGAATGCCAAAGACCATCGAGGACGAGAGGATTATGGGCGAGTCCTATTTCTAGTTGAGAGGCCATTTCCTGCAACGGAAAAAGGATATTTGAAAAGGGAGGGAATTCTTGGGCTTTCTAAATACACACAAAAGATAACATTCTTATGACCTCCCTAAATGAAATTTACTTACCGCTGCTTCTTTATTTTTAAATTGGACTAGAGCTCTCCCCTTTTTTCCTCCCGAAACGGCAAGCGCAACTATTTCACCGTACTGTGATAAAAATAAAAAATATCGATTATCACCTTAAGCGAAGAACTTTAAATGAAAAATGATGAAATCCTCTTTTAGGAAGAAAGAATAGAATCTTACCTTTGACATCATCTTGTGGAGTGTATCGTAATTATATCCTCCATTAGTGGAATCAGTTTTCTCTACTTTCCACTTTAATTTGATTCTGCATAGAGTTTCGTCATCAGGTTCTGATTTTCCTTTAATCAATTCTTCCAAAATTTTTTGCCGCATAAGCTCTTGCTCTTCTTTTAATTGACGTGAACCTTCCCTTTGAAGTCGATCTATCTCGGCCTTGAGTAACATGTAATGATATACTCTCAATTTTATATTAAATGCTAAGGATTATTTTTTCGTTTTAAATTTTATTTACCTTTAGTTTTTGTTCGTCACTAATACTGGGACCTCTTCGAGCCGCTGCCTCGCGAGCTTCTAACTCTTCTATTAATTTTTGACGCTTCGCGTCGAGTTGTTTCGTCCTGAGCTTTGCCTGAAGTCTTGCATTTACGACTCGATCGTATGCAGCCTTTTAAAATAATATTATATTCGTTTAAATACAAATTTTTCCCGATTTTATGTGGATAAGTTAAATATGTTTCTATAAGAACTGGAATTGAGAAAACTGCCACGTTTTCCAGGTTCTTTTTCAAACTTCCAGGGCTTTTCCAGGTTCTGTAGCAACCCTGGATTTGGAAAGAAATTGCTACCCCACCAAAGAAAGAAAAACCGTTGATATTTTAACAAAAAATTTTTTATCATAAATCATAAACAGTTAAATTTATACAAAAAGATAAAATTCCAAGCAAAAAATTGCAATTTTAACCCAAATACGTTGAAAGCCTTATACTTTATGGGCCTGGCATTGATGATTCCGTGTGAGTATATTAAAAAATTTCTAATCTATTAGTGTTTAATTTCGGTTTTTTTACTATGCAAAACTCTGAAGCGTTTTTCTCGCGATCGACTTTTTCAAAGCCGGTGCCAAATGTAACTTAAAATCTACTGGACCGATCCTTATGAAATTTGGTACACAATTTCTACATATAATTTGCAAGGTCGCAATGCTCAGTTTTTTTATTTTTTACAATTATTATTATTATTCATTTAACAATCAATAATGTCGATTTTTTCCTCAAAATCTGTGTTTTATCTTCAAAATGTTACTAAAACTTAAAAAAAATATTAAAAAATAAAACTCAGCGTTGCGAACTAGGAAAACTCATAAATTAAAAAAATTTTTATTTATTTTTGGTTTCAGATTATCCAGTCTTGAGCTCTGCGTGGCACGGCAAAGTAACTTTTTTTCGGGGCGTATCCGAAAATTTGCTCTCACAAGCTTAAAAATGCTTATTTTTTACTGAACATTTTTGAAAATATTCTTAATATGCTCTTTTATTACGCACCAATTACAAAAATAAATTTGCGATAACCGTCGACTTAAAAAAGGACTTTTTAACAAAACTGATGAATTTTCGCCAAATACTTACATTGACCTGAGTAAATAATATAAACAGTCAAAATAGTAAATTTAAATTTCATTTTACTTTTATTGACATTCGTAATGATTATTGAAAATTGAAACTAACGCTTAATTGAACTAAACTATAAAGATTTATATTTCTTTTTAAATCTAGAAAATAATTTACTTTCTTTCGTTATAAGGCAATTATAAAAAATAATTATATGAAACATGTTTTAGTGTTAAAAAATATTTTATATGATAAAGAATAAGTTTTATAGAATAAATAAATATTGATAAAGTTGTACAATAAAAAATTATATCTATTAACCATGCCTTTAAAAACAATTATAATGAATTGAAAATCTTTTTTAATTTTTTGATAACAACTTTAATAAACTAATCTGTTAATATTATTTAAAATTCATGTTACGAATAATTTTCATTTAAAAAAACAATTTAATCGTAACGAATTTTTAAAAAACTTAAAATCTTTTTGATAACACATTTAGTGAAGTATTTTATTAATATTATTGAAAATTCATGTTACCAATAATTTTCGTTTAAAACAAAAATTTAATTGCATATATTTACTCATTATCTCGTTGAAAATTAAAATGTTTTTCATCTATTTTCAGTGAACAAAATGTATTCGTGTAATCAGAATTGCATCCAAAAACAACGCAATTATACACCTTTCGTCCTGGTTATCACAACAAAAAATCTTGATAAATTTTCAGTCTAAAATTCTCAGAACTTGATCGTAAAGCAAAAAAATTCGAAAACGTCTATTTTTATAATTAAAACAGCACCCAATTTCACATTTAAAAAACTTTCTCCATGCATTTGAATAATTTTCGGCCTAAAAGTACAGCCAGCGCCAGAAATAAATGTTTTAAAGTAAATAATTGATAGCGTTTCTTTAATTATTCTTAATTTTACCGCCTTAATATTTGAAACTGTTGTTTGACCCTCGGTTTGCAGACATCTTGGATTTCCTCCATCCAATCAAAAATACCTAATTATATTTACCTAACCTCAAAACCTAACCCGCGAATTTATTTAAACAATAAAATAAGGAGAAAAAGCGTAGTTTAGTAAATAAAACAGCAAAAATTCAAGAAAATACTTACTCTGGCAGCAGTGTCAGTTAAAATCTCTAGAGCTTTCGAAAGTTGTAAAAACAATTCGGCTGCTTTCGGGTTGTCAGGATTTTTATCTGGATGGCAGGAGAGCGCTTTCTTGCGATATGCCTTTTTTATCTGAAATTTAATTAGAACATATTGAGACGAGGTGAAATCAAAAGATTTTCTGCAACAACTTATTTATTACTGAACAAAAAGTACAAGAATAAAAATGTGTACAAGATACCTCCTGAATTGTGGCAGTGCTTTCTGCCCCAATAAACGCGTATAAATCCAACTTCATTATTTCCTCCGTTGTTTGCATTTTGATCTTTTACGCGCACCGTTTAATTTGATTTAAATAAATAGTTATTTATAATAGTTATTTGTATCACTTCAGTCACATCACATCAACGACACATGCCGTTACGGTCTTTTCACACGAATTCAATCTGCCTCCATCAACCATCTTATTCAGGGATGGGTACCTGTATCCGCAATAGTTTACCTGCGATATAACACCTGGCGCATAAAAGTGTTTTCACCATTTTTTTGTAAATTTTAAGGTACTTATTAAGTATTATATTAAGTATTATATATACTAAAAATAAGTTTTTATTGACAAAAATGTTTTACATGCAATTGATACCTTATACAGTGAAAAAATTATTTTTTGACAAAAGCGTTTCCCGCAAAAAAACAATTATTTTATTACTTATTGTGAAATTTACAACATAACTAAAATGAACCAAGTAAATGAGAAAAGATTTAAAATAACTTAAATGTTAAAGAATTTAAACTTTAATGTTAATTGTGCGGGGTCCTTTATTTACTTCAAAACTATTTTATTGAATTTGTTAAAATTAATTTTTATACTTAAAAATTAAGTATTTAATTTTAAATTCGTCTTTTTTTATTTAAATTCAACTGTTTTTATGTAATATTCAAATATTCGTTGTTTTGAATATCAACTATTCAATTTTTCGTTAAAAATTCATCTTTTTTGGTTCAAAGTTATACTACTTAGTTGAAAAGTAATTTTTGTTTGTTAAAGATTCATTACTTTAGTTGAAAATGCACCTGTGTGGCTGTAAATGCAACTATTCTTTTAAAAAATTCGCTCCTTTTTGATTGAAAATGATTTCTTTTTTAGTTGAAAATTGACTTCTTTTGTTGCAAATTGTATATATTGTTGAAAATTCAATTTTTTTATCTCCATTCCATTTTTGCCGTATAATTTTATTTCTTTTAGTAGAAAATTTACCATTTTTAGTTAGAATTTCAAATATTTAGTTGTTTTCAAATATTGTAAAAACACGTAATTTAATCTTTTACTTTATTTTACAAATGAACATTAAACTTTTATTAATAAATTGAAAAAAAAGCTTGTTTTGATTCATTAAATTTCAATTTTCCCAGAAATCGGACCCGAACAGATCGTGCCCTAATAGCACGGAACGTTCCGGGAATCTTCCCTGACCGTGTAAAATGTCCTCCGCTTGAAAACGTTTCACTGGTACGAGACGGGAACCTTTTATTATTATTATTTTTATCAATTATCTCGTAAGCCGTAAGAGAAAGGCAAAAATAGATGCCATTTTTTATTTTTGAGTACCGCATATACTACATTGTAATATGATACCCATAAACTGACATCAATTTTGATCTATCACTTACTGTTTATCCGATGTTCATTGATAATAATAACAATAACCATAATTTATGTGTTGGACATTCCAGTGGAACGTTTCTAATCTGCGGACATTTTACATGCTCAGGGAACGTTCGTGGAATGTTCTGAAGGTTCCCGCGGATCGTTCCCGGAACGTCCCGTGCTATTAGGGCGCATTCTAATGCGCGGTTCACTCCCTCATTATGGTCTATTTACACCTCTCTTGCATGCAGAATGAGATAAATGCATGGCATCGTCACGTGGTAGAGTGAGAGGCAGACACATTTTCCGTCTGCAAACAAGCGAGGTGTAAATGTAACCTTACGTATTTTCACTTAACCACTAGCTAACTTCACTTCGTTTAGTGCTGAGGGGAAAACAATGGACCCAACGCATGAGATTTACACAGTTTTGGCCCCAGTTTATTGATATTTTCCTAAAAAGTATTTTTTTCTATATAATTTTATTTGGAAATTAGTTTCTGTTTTTTAATAACTATCTAATAAAATATTAAAATTATAATAATTATTACTTTTTACGAAGATATTACAAAAATTAAGTTTTGTTCGGTGCACTTGGTGCGATTGTTTTCCCCTCAGCACTCGACGCAGTGAAGTTATGAAGGAATTATTTCATTAAATAGTTTTTTAAAAAATTTAACTATTTTACAAATACACCTATATAGAAAAAATTTGTTTTTACGAAGATATTAGCAAATTAGGGCAAAAATGAACCGTACCCCATGTATTTGTTCCATTATTTTCCCTTTTAGTACTCAACAACGTGAAGTGAGCTGGCAGTTGCAGTGAAAATAGCTAATACGTATTTCACCCAGAGCGGAGAAAATCCATGATGATCGTCATGCCGAAGGCCAAATAATAATACCAATTCAATGAAATAAAACTTAATTTTTTTAGTAACTTGGAAAAAATGATTGTTCACATAATTGTGTTTGAATATTAGTTTTTATTTTTCCAAAAAGCTATTTAATTAAATATTAACCAAAAAATCGTTTTAAAAAATCTATTTTTATTATTTATTTGAATAGGTTTAAAAAATAAAATGTAATATCCGAATACACTCATGGTGAAAAATCATTTTTTCTACGTTTATTATAAACATTATGTTTTGTCCCATGCAATTCGTATCATTAATTGGCTCTTGGCGTGCAGACACCTTGCCAGCTGACCTCTGATTGAAAACTCGGAACGCTATCAAAGATATAAACCTAGATGCGGCACTTCGCTAGCGAACCTATAATAAGTTCCACGAATTAAAAAAATACTATTGGTTAAAAAGAGAAAGAAATATTTCCGTCTCTTGTTAACTAACAGCATTTTTTAGTTCTTTGAACGTACAATAGGTTCGCTAGTGAGCTGCCGCATCTAGTTTTATAATGTCTTTGACGATATATGTATATTTACGTAAAAATACGTAGTAATATAGAAAGCCATGTAATACAATGTATAAGACGTTCCCATTCCTGATGCGAGTGAAGAAGACCACGTGAAAAACCTTAAAACCGTCGATCTGTTTTGCAGAGGTGTTTTTGTTGTGTTTTTGTGGTGGTTTTGACTGAAAAATTGCGTTTGATAGCAAAAATGATAAGCTTAGAAACTTCTGTAAAAGTTGGAAAATCTCCAAAGAAACTTCCAAGTAAGTGTTAAACATTTATCACATGAAGAAAGTTTCGAAAAATGCGGACTGCCTGTGACATATTTACCAACAAGTATTCATATTCTGCGATTGTTGCAAATACACAGTAAAGCACTATACTCTTTCAATATTATTTATATGTTAATTTTTATTCTTTTTTTTTATTTCATGTAGAGAAATTTGAATTGGCGAGTTTTAACATTTTTGAAACGAATATAACCTCAAATTGAAGAGCTTATTTTTGCGGTTTTTACAGTTTACATTTCTCAAATTTTTCATTTCGGATACTATTTTAGTCGGAAAATGGCTTTTATTTATTTTTGAAATTATTCCCAGTTCAAAAGTGTTTTATAAATTTAAATTTTTAGGAATCATAAAAGACTTAAAAAAATAAAAACATTATTTTAAGATTCTCAATAAAATTGAAAATTATTTTTTCATTTTGAAAAATTTTTTAGTGAATATTTAAAAAGGTTTTAAAAGATTTATAAAGTGACCAAAAAAGTATCTGGAAGGTTTTTTAACAAATTTTTTTAAATTTTCAAGATTTTTAAAAAATTGTAGGAAAATTTCCATAAATATAGATTTTTAAATCTTCTACATTTTTTGTTTGAAATTTGCGAAAATCTATATTTTGTTTTAATTAAGGCATTAATTTTGAATCTTTTCAAAACTTCTAAATATCTCCTAAAATTAAATAATGAGTTTTCAATTATTATTTCTACGTCAAAATTTTAAGGGAAATGTTTTAAATTTCAGGACTTTCTAAAAATTGTAGGAAAAATTCAAATCATTTTAAAAGACATTTAGAAGTTAAAATATTTAATTTAATTATTATTTAATTTAATTTAAAAAATATTAAGTTAAAATATCCTTAAAATATTTGTTGAAAAATCGACTTTGTTGATAGAAAATTATCGTTTTATTTGCAAGTTCATCTTCTGGATTAAAAATTATTTTTTTCAGTTAACAATTCAGGTATTCGAGTTAAAGAATCATAATTTTTGTTGAAACTTTATTTTTAAGGTAAAAAATAAATTTACTTGGTTGCAAAATAAACTCTGTTGAGAATTAATTTTTCTTTTGAAGATTCATAGTTTTAATTAAAAATTAATTTCTTTGGTTGGAAAATGAGCTATTTTATTAAAAACTTGTTTTTTCTTTGAAGGAAAATAAATTTTTTAAACAAACATATAAGTATTTTTCTGCAAATCCTATTTTTTTTATTAAGAATTAAATTTTCAATCGAATATTCAACTATTATTTTTTTGATTGAAATGTTATCTTTTTTTGGAAGAAAATTCAACTCTTTTTATTGAAAATTTATGTAATTTGTTCAAAAAACATTCCTTTATGGATTCCATTTTGGGTAGAAATTTGAACTTTTCTTGTTCAAAAAATCGACGTTTTTCTTATGAAATCGACTTTTTTCGTAAAAAATTATTTTTTTCCTCTGAAAGTTAATTACCGTTTAAAAAAACTGTTCTTGACGGTTAAAAATTTAATTATTCCAGTTAAATATTGATCACTTTAGTTGGAAATTAATTTTTGTCTTGAAGTTTCACCATTTTAATTAAAAACTAATTTCTTCGGTTAAAAAATGAGTTATTTGATTGAAAACTTATTTTCTTCTTTCGATGAAAAGGAATTTTTTTATCAAAAATTAAACAGGTTTTTCTGAAAATATGATTTTTCGGTTAAGAATTAGATTTTAAACGGAAATTTCAACTATCCTATTTTGTGGTTACAAATTTATCTTTCTCATTCGAAAATTCGTCTTTTTTGGTTGAAAATTGATATTTTTCATTTAAAAATTAAACTATTTTTTCAAAATTCATGTAATTTGTGGAAATTTTTTTTTTTTTAGAAAATTAATCTTATTGATCTAAACTTCGTCTTTTTCGTAGGTAGAAAATTAAACTTTTTCAGTTGAAGATGCATTATTTTAGTTGAAAATTGATCAGTTTCGTTGAAAGTTAATATTTTGCAGCTAAAAATTAAACTGTTTCAATTTAAGTTAAAAATTGACCTTTTCTAGTTTAAAATTAACAATTTGAATATAAGTTTATCTTTTTTTAATTAAAAATTCATGAATTTTGTTGATAATTCACATATTTTGTTTTTAAAGAATCGACTTTTTTCTTATAAAATCATCTTTTTTGGTACAAAATGATTTTTTTCTTTGAAAATTATTCTCATTGTTTCAAAATTCTTCTTTTTGTCAAAAATTCAAGTATTCCAGTTAATTATTCATCATTTTAGTTGAAAATTCACCTTTATGATTAAAAATAAATTTACTTGGTTGAAAAATCAACTCTTTTGTTGAAAATTAATTTTTATATTGAAAATTCATCATTTTAGTTAAAAATTAATTTTTTTATTGAAAAGGATCTTTTTTTATTCGAAAATTTATCTTTTTTTGTTGAACATTGATTTTCTTAACTGAAAACTTTGTTATTTAAGTTTTGATTGACAATTTATCTTTTTTTTAGTAAATTTTTGTTTTGTTTTGTTTAAACTTCAACTATTTGGTTAAAAATTCAAGTATTTCAATTAAATATTTATAATTTGAGTTAAAAATGTATCTGTTTCGCTTAAAATTCAACTTTTCCAGTTAAATATTCATGATTTTATTTCGAAATTAATTTATTTTGAA